>VWPU01010965.1:11170-194858 GCA_013398955.1 Callaeas wilsoni
GGGGAGGGGGGGGGGGGGGGGGGAGGAGGGGAGAGGAGAGGAGAGGAGAGGAGAGGAGAGGAAGGAAGGAATACGTCTTCTGAAGGGATGTGCTTTATCTTGGGAATGAACAGCTTCTGGAAGAAAACAGTTTTGTTTAGTGGAAATTTATTCTGCCATGTATTTCTAGAGGAAAACCATTTACAGGCTTCCATCCAAACTCCTTATTGTACCTTGTAACTGTGAAGATTTCCAAATAGTGAGAGAAGGGTGTGGTTCCTTCTGCAGAAAACTCACATCAGAGGAGGCCTGAAAGGTTTCAAAATTAATCTGGCTCTGTAAATTGCAATAACCTTCAAAGACAGTTAAAGTGAAGAAAAACCCCACCAGACGTGAGAAGAAAGGATGATGCACTTTAGTGATGAAGAACAATACATGAAATCATATATTACGTTCTGAAATAGAAAGTCACTATATCCTTAGATCATATTTTTTTCCCACATAGAAGTATGTATTGTCACTTGGCTGAAGATTTAATGGGGGAAAACATGAGTTAATCACAAAAAATTCCATAAAGATGGATTACTCAAATTACAAGAACTCTGTTATGAACATGAAATAGGTGGTTAGATATGCAATAAGAGGCCAGTGTGCTTATTTTTCTGGAGACAAATCAAGTAATACATCGTATTAACTTATAAACTCCTTGGCATACACATTCCAGATTTCTTATTAATAGGAGATCTTCATGTCAATAGGTTAATTGTGTAAGCACTTGCAGACAGGGAATGGAAATCAGTCATGAGTAATGTCCACTTTCCCAACATTTGTTGCTTTCTTATAAAGAGCTGCTTTAAACATTTCATCAGAACTTCAAGATAGGAAAACTTTGATTTTGGTGGTCATTTGTATAAACTCCCTGTGGTTCATAGTATAATTTATGGGTTAATCAGTGTTCTTCATTGTTTGTGGAGACCCAAATATCTGAAAGAATGATGTTAATTTTGTGGGAATCTTGAAATCTTGAAAAACTCACACCCAAAACTATTGGTCAATATGATTTGCAAAAGTAAAACTTGGGAGTATTTCACATTGCTTGAGGTGGTGACGGATCCTTTACGGACTAGAGGTACAGAGGAAAAATTATCCCCAAAAGTGCTTGAACTTTTATAATTAAGATGTGTATTCTGCGTAGGAAGGAAAAATGTAATTTCCAATGAATCTGAAATTTTGAAAGGTTGTTTTAGATTCTCTTTACATATAATATCTACATGACTAAGTTAGCAGTGCTCCAGGGAAGTATTTCATCTGACTCATGGAACTGGAATTTCCGGGGTTCACATCCTTGTAGATACTGCACAGCCTTGTCATATATTCAGTACTTGAACTCCCTGAGAAATATAAATATCTGTTTCCTCTTAAAATAGACCAGATCTCTAAATATCAGTGAACCAGCATCTTCCAGACTTTAAATACTGAAGCAAGAAATGGAAAGTCCTGCAGCAACTTCGACTGTCTATAACAGAGACCAAAGGATTTTAAAATGGATATTTAGAAGAAAAGCCTGAGGCAGAGTTCAGTCAGCTTTGGTCTAAACCATTTTTAAATAAAATTATACAGGGACAACTGTAGTGGTCCAAATCACTGCAGTGATTTGGATATTTTTGTTCATTATAAGACTAAAAGCTGGATTGTGTTTTGAAGTAAAGTAATGTCATATACATTCCTAAAAATTTTTGGATAATCCAGTTACCTTTCCCAGTTAAACGTAACCTTGACACAACCATTTTAGGGTCAGTGTCTTAATTTGGGTAATTGTTTTCTCACCAAAAAGGCAGAAAAAACCACCGGGACAATTCATTCACTTTTAACTAATTGACAAATACTTTGGATGTCTCCCAGCTTCCATTTTCAGAGGAAACACATTCACCGAAACAGAGGGGCTGTGGGGCAGGAGGAGAGAAGAGCTCAGATTTCCTGCAGCCCCACAGTTGCAAGTACCAAAGCATTGTACTTTGAGCTCCCCAAGCGGAGCGTTCTCTCTTTTAATGACATTGGCCAGACACCTCCGGGTAGTTTGGAGGGTTAACTGATCATCTGCAGGGTGTCCCTGTTACCGTGAAAGAGTTGGGAATGCCTGCTATTGATCCATGGGTGCTTCTGGAGAATGCTTTTAAAAATAGAATGGATTCTTCCTTGTTACATTCCAAAGTATTTCTACAATAAATGGTCTCAGTTACATTTTTAGTGCATCTGGCAGGTTCTGGAGATGTGGGGATTGCAGAATTCCTTCTCAAACTGGTAAACTATTGAAGGAGAACCCTCTACTTTGAGTAGGGTTGAAAAAATCCAGCTTTTGGATAGGCTCCCCTACTTAACTTTAATTTCAGATTAAAATATCTATTTATTCTTAACTGTAGATCTGCAACTTTTTGCCCTAATATAAAGATTTCAATATAAAAATGCGGAATACACTTTGGATGTTATCCAGAAGGTATCCAGTAACTCTTAACAGTTCTAGTTAAATACTTTAACTTTCATTCTCTATTGGATTGTACTTTCTTGTTTTCTCTCACTCTGTTTTTTAAAATATTGTCTTTAGAGCTGTTGTTCTCAGTTTAAATGTTTATGAAGATGAGTTTACAAATAGCTGTTAATTGGTAAATCCTTGTGACTGCATAATGACTTATTGGCCTGACTCTGGCATTGCTCTCTGAGGGATATGTGATATTATTTCTTTCCCATTGCCATCTTCCCAAATTTTATGTAAAAAAAAGAAAGAAATACACGAAGCATATTTAATCTTTTCTTTTGCTGTCATTGCCATGGAAACATTAAAAGTAAGAGGAATTGTAGGAAGAAGATAAAAAGGTAGCGATAAGGAAGGAGATAAGGAACAGTAAAGAAAAAAAGAAGGCAAGTAGCAGTGATTTAGTTGTGAGGCAATATTTATATATCAATTTTTTCAGAAATTGTGTCTTACTTGGAAAGGCTCTACTTTTTAGATCTGAAATGCAGGTTAGTTTGATCAGTTTGTATAAAAATAAGAATATTCTTTCCATTCAGTAGAAATACCGAAAAACTCACTTCAGTTAATGTCTTTTCTGATGTTTTCTTGGTATTATAGCTCTGATAATGGGGGATATTTAGAGCTGAGTTGCATTACAGTAGGTTGAATGCCTCTGGGCTAGCATGTGTTCTGTTTGCTCTTTGGTCTTTTTTATGTGTCTTGGACCACTGCCCAAACCCTTTGAAAAAAGTCCTTCCTGGTAAGTGTAGAGAAGTCGCTGCAGTCGGGATCCTTAAATGTGATTTGGTCTGAAGGACTTTGAGAGTGTATTGATGCTCTTTTCTCGGATGCGTGAATCTAATCCAATTTTATCCGCATGCTCTTACTATAAATATCACAATTTCCCTTGTAGCCAGCCACTCCCTCTTGTTTTTCTCCATCCAGCATCCCGATTTTCCGGCCCCGTTCGTGTCCGTGCAGTGCCGAGTTCCAGCAGGTGGCAGCCCTGCCGCGTTATTTCGGGGTTCGCAGGGTGCGTAAAGCGCTGCACCGCAAATGGCTTCTTTTGCAAAACTCCTTGCAGCAATTCCGAAGTTCTCGTCCCTATCACGCCTGTGATTTACCGCTTGGAGAGAATAATGTCCCCAAATCTCTGTTCTACGTCTGTTTTATCCTATCATGATGTCTGCTGTCATATTCCACAGTAAAATGTGTGTATCGCTTTTGTTGTTGCTGGACTCTGCAATCCCATCTTGTGGTTTAACTCTAAAACACAGGCAGCAATTCCACTGCATTCAGCTGATAAAGCCAATACTTTGTACAAAACTCTATTCCCCGTCGTGTTTTTAATAAATGGGTGTTGCATGACTCCCTGCCACCATTTTAGTCTGAGAAATTGGTACCTTGTTTGCAGAGCCCAGCGCTGTGTGGGAATGAAGTAGGATGCTGAGAGGATTAGGCTGGGGTGAACATCTCTGTGTCACCACTCCAGTCCCCTCTTCATTATCTGATACAGTAACACAACACTCACTGCATCTATTTTTCCTGTTTCTTTCCCCTATTAAGCAAATCTTCAATTTATCCATTTTAAAAGATATTTTGGCATTTCGTAAGCACAGGGCAGAACTCAATAATGTAGGAATTTCTTCTGCCAAAGGATAAACAATAAGTTTAATGGTAATGTATTTGTTAGAACTGTGGTTTTAAGCATTTAGAAGCCAAAAGTGCGTGGTCTGTGTGACATTCTGTAAATCTTCTACTTGCGTTGATCCTTTAAGTCTTGTTCGGGTTCTGGAATGAGAACCTGCTCCTTGAGGGAGCCAGGACGTAAAGCAGAAGAATCCAGCTTTCTGGATAAAGCACCGGTATGGATGTCATGAAGCTGCTATTTTCTGGACCTACTCATACATATGTTATTGTCACAGCCCTTTAAATAGAGTCGGTGTTGCTAAGCAATATTCAAATCATGTAAAGTTCTTCTGAAAGCAGCAAATACCTGTTAACATTCCTTTGGGCTATACTCGTTGATTTACTACTAGTAAATCATGACTACTGAACCGAGTTCATGCATTTTTCCCTGTTTTTCTTTTCTTTGTTGTTTTGTTTTTACTCCGAGTGTTTAACCTTTAAACGCACTGCTGCAGAAATCGAACGGCGTGAGTTAGAGTAGGGAGCCAGTGGGGGGAATATGGGAGGAAGGTACCCTAATGGGAATGCTGGGCTCATTAATGCACGTTTTCTGCTGTACTGCTCCTTGAATTTCAGAAATTCGGAAAGTGGAGATCAGAATTGCCAGACAGTGTTGTTGCCTGGCAGCCTGTAGAAACCATACGATGCTAAGTGAGGCTGCCTGACCCAAGTGAAACAGATATTTCAGCCCCTTTCTTCTTCCTGCTAATTCTTGAAAGAGCTGTTGGGATACTGCCTGGTTATAGCGCTAAAAATTCCTCCAGTGAAGGGACACATATAGATACCAGTATATTTTTAGAAGTGATGCAATTCATATTTTAGGTAGGGTAGTATATTTTTACATTCTTAGTTGGAGATGAAAGGAGATGTTCTCATAAAGAAAAGCTTTATTGCAATTTATGATGGGAGTGTAGGCTGCTACTAAGTTGTGAATAATATAACTAACCTATGGATATTGAGCTGTGTGTTGCATAAATTCTATTTCTCTGTAGAACTAAGATTTGGTATTCTTGCTTTTATTTCTAAAGGCATTGTAGTCTTTTCCTTTCAATGAGTTAAATCTTTGTGGTGAATCATCCTCTTTAAAGCTTTTAGGAGGTTTTTTTCTTAATTTTTATATCAAACACACACATAAAGAGCAAAACAGAGGAATTCTTATTTTGATATGCTGCATATGAATCTCCTGTGTGTCAATGCAGCTTGTTTAAACAAGATTTAAAGAGATACCTTACTGGGTAAATATGAGTTTCTCTTTCTATTAGCTGGTTCTGGTGAGGAGAGAAAAACAACAAGGAGTTATAAATTTGAGAAACTCATTTATTAACTTACTGAACTCCTTCTATCTTTTTTTTTTCTTTTAATTGGATCTTGAAGAAATAATTTCCTAAAAAGATGGCAGTTTTAAAGCCTGGTGTTTTACCAGTGTGTTGTAAAACATCTACACTGGGTCGCTGTTAGGAGTAATGATGAAGACGGCAGTTTATTTTAGAAGTAGGTGACAACAGCACAGTTCAGAGCTCTCTTCTGGTGGGTGCCACACATACTAATTGGCTTAGTGCTTTTAGGAGGTGATTAATGAGGTTTGTGAGACTCTCTGCAAATACTGGAGTGCTTTAGCAAACAGCAAGTTAACAAACATTAGAGGAAATAGGTAGTGAGGAAAACATTTGAAAGCCTAAAATATGTATTAAATATACATCTTCTCAACTTTCAGATTGTTCCTTGGTGAATTTCAATGCAATTTGTCCCCTGCTTTCTTCTACCAAAGAGAAATAGGCCCTGGCACAGGGTGCCCAGAGAAGCTGTGGCTGCCCCTGGATCCCTGGAAGTGTCCAAGGCTGGATTAAATGGGGCTTGGAGCACCCTGGGCTAGTGGGAGGTGTCCCTGCCCATGGTAGGGGGGTGGTGCTGGATGATCTTTGATGTCCCTTCCAGTCCAAACCATTCTGTCATTCTGTAAGATCTTGTGTGATCAGCTATTGTGTTCCTCATGAATTCTCTGATATTACCTGACTTGTTCTGTGTTTTGAAGTCAAAGATGCTTTTTAGCCAAAGCAGCTCCACCCGAGAAACCCGGAGGTAATTTCTCTCCACTGCTGATCTCTGGTTCACTTTCCCTTCTCAGGATGATTTTTTCCTAAGCTCGTACTGCTCCTGCTTGGTTGCTGGTAGTCTTGTGGTTGCAGAGGCTTTAATTTATGTGACCCTTTATTTAACTTCATTTCCTCTTTCATTTGTCTCGTGGTGTTTATCAAAAATTGTGACACTTTTGTCTCTTCTTTTCCCAAGTACATGTTTAGATAACCTGGTCCTAGGTTTTTCACGACACATATTTCAGCAGACAGCATTCTGAGATCCAGCGTGTCGCCTGGGAATTAAGAAATGCCAAATGATAGCTTGGAAATGCCAAGTTTTCGTGTTGACAGACTTCGCCTTTTAGCACAAAAATCCTGCCTTGAGGCAGTGCTCATTCTTTCATAAGCCACTGAACTCATAAAATTGTATTTTTGGCTACTATCTTTCATCATTGCTTTTGTAATTTTCTAACAAGTACGTGTCAGGTAGCATCTTCAGCACCGGTAGCAATGCTCCTTCTTGGATGGGAGAATAGAAGTCCAGAATCAATATCTAATTTTTCCCAGCATGCAAATCCAAATCCAGCTTTGGAACATGGATCTCAAATGGGATTTTGTTTTCTCAGGGCTTTGAGGGGCTAATTTACCTTTTTAAGGGCAGTTCTACCCTCTGATCCATTTTTAGTAAAGTTTATAGGTGTCCAACTCATAAGTAATAAGGGGATGATATTTCTTCTGATATGATTAATTATAAGCTTGCTGGTATACTTACTTTTATTTGGACAAATTTTAACTGCTCAAAAAAAAGAAGTTAGGATTTCAAATACCCTGTTTTAAAATTCTTCTGACTCTGATCTTGACAGTTCGTGTTTACTCAATTCAGGATTTCATGAGCCTTGTAAAATCCTGCCTTTGTCTCAGTTTCTCCTGGTGCTGTGATACTCTGCTGCTTATGAATGTCGATACAGCCAGCAGTGGGCAAAAACCACCAGAAACCCATCTCGGGAAAAACATGAATCTAATGTCTGATGAAGAAACTCATTCTGTATCTGGAAGAGGTACTTTGTGTTCAGATGCAACATTTACATACCCATTATCACACTTAAAAGGTAATTGCAAAAATCAGTAGTCAATTGAGGTCAATTCACATCATTAATCAGGGTCATTACAGGGAAAAACAGCTGCCTTTGTAATTAGGTAACCACTTTAATAACAAACAAGATAATCTCTAAAGACAAGGGTTTGGCTGTGCTGAGAAGAGAAATAAATGCTGCTCCTGCAGTAACCTAGCTGTTTCTAGATTCAGGTCCTGGCATTCCAAGATTTGTCCCAATCTGTTTAAATTCCGGCCTTTTCATGAGCTGTGATCTCCCAAACTGTGCAGCCTCAGAGCTTAATGCAGCAGGGGAAAGTATCTAAAGCTCCTTGTCAGGGAGCCAGTCCCCTCAGTGACTCAGCCTTTGATGTCAGTATTGTCAATGAATCCCCTTCCTGGCTTTGAAATGCAAAAAGTACCCAGCACTGGGTGCTGATCTTATCCTGTGACTATTGCAGTGCTTATGTCACCCCACATGTGGAGTTTTCCTGCCAGAGCTGGCTGTTATTCCCTGCTGGCTCAGGGAGCTGTTACCTTCCCATTGCCTCAGGTTTTCTGAGAGCAGCACAGGTGATGCGCCCTTTCCTCCTACAGCCTTGCACCAACAAAAGAATCCTGACTCCTGGCACTATTTTGGGGTAAAAGAAGTGGATGTTGTCTTCTTCCACAGAACTCCTATTTTTTTAAGTCAAGAAAAAAACATATTGCAGTACTTGTGACTCTCAGTGACACAGAAACTTTCTGTAGTCTGTCTCTGTATCGTGGATACTAATGAGCCATGTAAACCCCACATTTGTTACTAACTTCACAGTGATTGATCATTTGCATCGTGTGTGGATAATTACTTCCCCAAATAGAATTCCTAATATCATGACAACTCTCACAGCCCCCTCAAACTGATTCACTTGTCTATCTATGGCAGGCTCTTGTTGTATTGTGCTGCAAAGATTGTCTGATTAGTAAGAAATTGTAATTTATTTGGGTAATCCAACTCAATGTACGTAACAAGGAAACTTAATGATCTCTTAGTAGTTCTCACCGTGAATTTTATTCTCAATAGCATCATAGCATTAGAGTTTTTTCCCAACATTAGCACACAGAACTGAAGTTTAAGAAGTGCCGTTACTGTGCTAATACAGAATCAGAGAATGCCTTTTGATGGGAGGAACCAGGGGATGGTATCTCATCAAGTCTGCTCAAAGCAAAACTGCCTTCAGTGTATGATGAGATTGCTCAGGGCCTTATCCTCTCACACTCTTTCCAAGGGTGAACTCCACGGTCTCTTTGGGCAACCTTAGTCCTTTCCACGGGTGCTTTCCCCCTGTCCATAATGGGAATCTGCAATAAGTAAATAACTAACTTTGTTTTGTGAATTTTCCGTAAAACAACCCATCTCTCTTTTTTTGGGGTGAAATTTATATAAAGCATACCTTTCCATTAGAGTGGATTTTATTCTAAGGTAATCAGCAAAGAGAGACTGGAGGGATGGAATCCACGTGCCTAGAAGAGGCAAGGGGAGTTTTTGGCCCTGGGCTGACTGGATCAGTGAGGTGGGCTTGACACTGGGGGAGCAGGGTCTGAAGTGCTGGTGTAGAAGATGAGGGGTAGTGGGTACATGTCACTGATGGGAAGATTCCAATCTGACAAGAAGGAAATTTTTCCAGTGGGAACAGTCAACCATTGGAATAATCTTCCCAGGGGAGTGGTAGATTCCTCAACACTGGACACATTTAAGATACAGCTGGACAGGTTCTGGGCCATCTTGTCTAGACTGTGCTTTGGCCAAGAAAGGCTGGACCAGCTGATCCTTGAGGCCCCTTCCAACCTGGCATTCCATGATTCTATGAAAATATTTGCACCTAAACTGAACGAGGTGTTTTGCCATAAGCCTGAACCAAGTAATGTGTAAATAGCAGACCCTGCTATTCCAGGCTGTTCCGTGTACCCAATATGGGTTAGCAATAGTAAACTGATAATATATTTGATTGGCATAATTAAGGGCATTTGATTACATCAGCTTGGAACATTGTCTATAATGTGAATAAAATCGCGCTGGGGCGCATTCAGCAGTTTTACACTTCAATAATACACAATATGGAATGAAAACCTGGCAGCAGACTGAGGGATTCAGTGTTGCATGCAGGAATACAGAGTAAGCACAATTACAGTGTTCAGAAGGAGCAGACAAGTAATGTATTTCAACAAATTTTGCCTTTGTCTTTGCTTAGTCTTCAAAATGAAGCTTCAGATTTCACAAGTGCAGCTTGTAACTTGTTCAAGGATCTTTAAATAGGTATTTATGAAAGTGTTGAAAGAACAGGATGCATGTTCTATTGTTTGTAGGTACTTCACATTTTAAATTAAAAGCTTAGCTGTGTTCTTTTCTTCACTGAAACATTTTGTTTGAGTCCTCATTCTTTTTGTTCCTCGCTTGCTTTCAGAATCTGATGTTTATGACTTATTTTGTGCTTTGACTATATTTTTTTCCCCTTTTGTCTTCTAAATTACCTGTTCTTCATCTCTTTCATTCTTTGGTTTCCCCCAGTTTACTCTTCCCTAGCATAGGAAGCATCCATTCTGATAACACTTCAGATACATTCATTGAAATGGACTCTCTGCTAAGTTATAGGTCTAAGAGAGGTTTTTGTGTCTTTAGTCAGTGGGATTGCTGTGCTTCCTTCTGTGGCATCATGTCTGTTTTTCTTTATTATGTCGAAATTCCCAAAAAGTTACAGAAAGGATGGAAAAGTAATGGGCGTTGGATTGAACCTTATTCAAAAACTGAGACAGGAAAAGGGAGTGAGAGCATGGAAACAGAGTTGTAAGGAAGCAAACAGTAGAGTGGAGCAGAACTTCATAACAATTTTTGTCTCTACTTTTTTCGTTCGTTACCATTTTTTAATAGTGTAAAATTTTTGAAGCAGTATGAATGATTTATTGGTAGTAATCACCATGCAATTATTTGTTGAGTTGGGCTGATAACTGGGAAATCTCTTGCTCATATTATTGAATTTTTGTCAGCTAAATTCTTATATATAGAATAAGAGCTAACTTCCCTCTGTAGTTTTACTGGCATACATCAACTTCAAACTTACTGAAAGTGCAAGGTCTCAAAGTTGCCAGTCTCAAGATTAATTTGAAAAATCGTATCAAACCCAAAGGATTTCCTGATGCCTTTGAAGTGACAAAGTCCCAGCACCAAAGAAGTGATGGAACAGGCTCAATGTTACTTTGCCAAACTGACCACAAAATAAAATTCATGTTATTCTTGAGTGTAAAGCCAGATTCTTGTGTTAGAGCTGAGAAAAAATTGTTGGAAAGCTGTGTGAGAGGAGAGGACCTTGAGGAAAAGGAATGAGAAATGAGTTCCCAAATTGTTTTTCTATGGAGTTTTATCTGTGAGGAAACACCTGGGTGGATGAATCTCTACCCAATCCCAGTTTTGGAGTCAAGTACCATAACTCTGTTCCTCTTGTTAAACATTTTTCTCTTTGCTGTCATGTTGTGACTGGTAGTTTCCACTTGATGCCTGTGAATCAAATCATTGTTATTTTCAAAAGAATTCACACATAATTTGAATTCCTAAGTGCCAGGTGTTGTTGTTATTATGTTCAAAGAACACAATTGCATTTAAAAAAGCTGTCACTACAAAACTAAAATAAAATATGAAAATACTAAATAAAAACCCCCAAAGTCAGTGTTATTGCTCATAATTTGATTTACTGCATTTTATATCCCTTTTCTGGTAGGTGGTAATCTTCTCCAAAATTAAATGAAATATTGTACTTTGTCACAGGAGTATGCGTGCAGAAAAAAGCACATTCCTGGGCTTGATAAGTAATTATTTTGCCATCTTAACCAGGGAATTTAATCACAAGATAAAGTACTGAAATTTTACAATATTAAAAATTTACTCATAGTACACTGCATTTTGATTGTTATTGTCTCTTGAAAAAAAGTATTTCGTTCCTGTAATGGTTTAATTCCTTAAACGAATGTGATTTTGTGAGAACTTTTACCAGCACCACCCGCAGATATTTTGTGTGTCAGTTCCAACATTTAGGAAGATATTTCCATCTCAGATGATCTTTAAGTCTCTTAGAATACAGCAGCACCTGAGCCAGGAGTGTCCCACAGAGGTAGACAAGGCTGTGCTTGAAAATTTCGGGGAAATACTGAAGTTTGTCTCCACTTGTCAAATGAAGCAGAAAATATTTGCTCATTTGCTAACTCCAAAGATAAAAACAAAGGCCAATTTATTTTTTAAGCAGATTTATTTTTAAGAGAGAAACTGATGCAAGGAATGAATAAGACCAGGACACAGCTGTCAGAGTGGGTCAGAGCAGACCTTCAGCTCCCTGTCCAGTAAGAGCTGTTTAACAGAGAGTACAGGGAGCATGGGAAGTGTGGAGTGAGCTTCTCCGTGCTGTATCTTCCAAGCTTCCACAGGCAGTGATTTAGAATCTTCCTGAGTCGAAATTAGCATCTGAATCGCTGCTTTAATAGCCATCTGTGGACCCATAATCCACTCTTTTTGCTAAAGACTTATTGAACCCACTCATATGTTTGAGCTTCCCTGCAACTATGAGTTTCTGAATTTAATTAGGTACTGTATGAAATAGTAATTATTGTTGTTCATTTTAGATGTCCAACCTGATTATCCTATTTTAGATCTCCTAATTTATTGATTGCTGGCCAAACTTCAAAATAACCATTTCTTACTGACCATTTGCTTTGTTTAGAACCCGAACTGCTGCATCTACTCATCTCTCAAGAGATGCTAAGCCCTCAAGTGTATATTTAGCTTCACCATTTTGTTCTAAAAGAGAGAATACTCTGGTCCTACACTGTGTATATGATTATCTTTTTAACCTGTCTTTTTACATATAATGTTTAGAAACTTGGTGCAATTGAATAAGTTGATTAAAAAATGTGGAGGCAGTGCTTATATTCAGCTGAATAATATATTTGAAGGCAGACGTTGTGATAAGTCATGCAGTACAGTGTGTTAAATTTAGGTGGACAGTTCGAGAACTGCTTTGCATCTTCTCAAAGCTGAAAAGAATGAGATCAGATTCAAATCCCTACAGAATCATCAAGGTTGGAAAAGACCTCCATGATCAAGTCCACCCTCCTCCAAATACCACCATGGCCACTAAATCACATCAGGAAGCTCCAATTTTGCTTTTTTTTTGGAGCACTTCCAGAGATGGTCACTCCTCCCCTCCCATGGGCAGCCTGTTCCAAGAGCTCGTTTTCAGCCAAGCATTTTGGTAATTAATTTTCTTAAAATTGACTTCGAATTAGAGAAAACGGTCCTAAACTGGAGTGGTGGGTTTCTACTGAGAGGATCTGCTTTGTTATTGTTATTTATTATTCACAGCCTTCAACAGCAGCACTGAAATGCAACATGCAGAGTTTATGCTGATGTCACCCAGTTTGTAATCTTTGAGTGACCCTTGGCTGAGAGTTAGCTACAGCCGAATAATATTGACAAATCAGAGTAGGTCGGCTTAATTTGTTTTTAATACAACTGGCTAATTACTCTTGAAATTAGATTTTCCAGAGGTTTCATTATAATGTTGGAAAAGGATGTTGAGGAAGGAATTGAAAACTTGCAGCAATAAGCACTGTGCCTTAATTTTCGGCTATTTCTGTAAAACATTACTGCCATTTTAACAACAAACAGGGGATCCAAATAAGAAGTGGATGCCTGAGAAAAAAATGTGGAAGAGTAATAAAGTTACAGCTAGGAGTTTAATGGGATGTGATGATGGGGAGAATAAGTTTGTGGATTTGACATGTGTTCCTTCCGTTCTCCTACACTCATTTGCAGTGTTAGGTATGTTCCTTACATTTCCTTAATCTGTGTGTACTTCTTTTAGAGGAAAAACCTTTAATGTGAGCCATCATGTGTTAATTTATTATGCATTAAGGTAATTTGCTTTGGCTGGCAATATAGAAATAATTATGGTAGTGTAAAATGAGTTGCTGGTCTTCCCAAATTAATTGAAGAAAAATGAGATTAATCATGAGTAGAAGTGAGTGCAACAGAATTTTAATATGGAAGAGCAAAATGGGATTATGTGGAACAGACCATCTTTTATCCCCCCTTGGTTAAAAAAGGAAATATTCCATCATGTGAGTGGAATTCCCTGGGGTGTTCTCTGGTTGCTAAGCAGAGGACATCAAGGGATGAAAGCTCTGCCAGTGATTACATGATGTAGTGCCTTGAGTTTCAGGCATGCATGAAGATAAGAAATTGAGAGGATAGGGTGAAATTGCCTCAGGGTGAGCCAGGAGAGGTGCAGGTTGGATATTAGGAAAAACTTCCTTGCTGAAAGGCTGGTTGAGCATTGGAACAGGCTCCCCAGGAAGTGGTGGAGTCACCATCCCCAAGATGTTCACCTCAGTGAGGTGGAAGAGTAAAGAGCTGAGGGTAGAGGTGACCCTGGCTCCAATCTGTCCCTAATCCAAATGGGACAGGAATCTCTTTTCATCCCTTTCCCCAAAGAGGGTCTGGACCACTCATCACAAGTTGTCACTGGTGTTTTAACTTGGGCAAACTCGTGCAGAGCCATGGATTTGTCAATTCTTTTTGTGTGGTGATAAGTGTTCAGGTGAGGAGTACTCAGCTTTTCTTCACTTGCAGCAAATCAATGTGATGGAAAAGTACATGGTGATTTAACAATTTTGGAGACTTAATTTTATTTCAAATAATCAAACAGGCTAATTAGATAGCTGAATTTCACAGAAGCGCCATCTAATCAAGGGCTTAGGCAACAGGAGATTTGCAGAAATGAGCAGATCTTTTCTTGTTAAATATTGTCAAACTATGAGATATCTCACCATATGGTATATTAGGAAAGACACTTGTCCAATCACAGACATCTTTTTGCCATTTTGACTAATGCAAGTAGAAATGTTGTGAAAGCGTAGAAATTAATTAGAAAGGCAATAGGTAAAGCAAGGAAAGTGGGAAGTTTGACTTTCCAATTAGTTGAACTTTTCCTGTTAATGAGGTAGAGCTGAAACCTGAAAAAAACCCCTGTCACGGGCTGTTTGTTCTGAAGCAGGGTTTGTGTGAGACACAATTCTAGGCTTTTCCTTAAACTCCTTTTAAAAGCATTATAATTTTCTTCTGACAGCAGCACACAGCGCGGGATGAAAGCCTGAATAGTGACCTGATGTTATTTTGTACTTTCAGGCTGTGCTTTGAAAAAGGAAAAACAGCTTTGGACAAACAAATTGAGTTTTGTTATTATAGTAGATAAGACATAATATATTTGAATATTTGACTTTAAATTGTAGTTACTTGTGTCTTTAAATGGTTGATCAGCTTGGGTGATGAAATGCGAAGTAGCTCAAGACATATCACAATAATCCTGAAGTTCTCTTGTTTTGTTTCCTTTAAAAAGTAAGTTTTAGAGTACTTTAGGCAGCCTTAGAAATGGCATCGAGTAGTTCCTAAATTGTCAAAGGATGTCAGGGCTCTGAAAATATAATTTTTAGTAGTAATTTGCTGGCCTGTTGCTTGAGCTTATTATGGAGCCTTCCCAAGGTGGTTTGCACTTGCCAAGAAGTGAAGTTGTTGTGCCCTGGACAGCTGCAGTCTCTATCCCCACGTGCAGCATCACAGGACTTTATTTTTCTTCCACAAAAGACGCTTGTTCCAGACACTGGGCACGACTGAATGTCCCTTTTTGGGAGACGTGTGATCTGCAATCCACTTAGGTGGGTTTGAGTCTCTTCTGCAGGTCCCTTGGCTTATTCCACCTTGGGAAAGCTGGGAGTTCTGTGTGTGTACAGCCCATGAGGGGGGTAAGGAGGCTGAGGCCGTGGAGGTAAGGAGGGCTCTGGGGCAGACTCGTGGAGTCACCCAAATATACTGACTCCGAATAACATCAAAGTTGAGTGCATTTTGAATGATTATGCGTTGCAGGGGATGCCACAAAAGCTTGTGGAGAAGCATTCTTGAAGTTGGCTCTTTGTGACAGAGTGTGTTGGGATCATGGGAGTCATTTTTAGGATACAAAAATGGCTTTTGGTGTGTGTGCAGCTTGGTTGCTGCTGTGGATGGAGCTCTTGGAAGCAGAAGAACCCTCCCCAGGTGAGTTGAATTTTGGGTCTAAACTGCAGAGTCTAAAAAATGACATACTGCCTTTTTTTTTTTTTTAAAGTTAGTCCTAAAAATGAGGAGTAAGTGACCTTAAATCACTGGTCATCATTAGCTGATGTATGTAAATAGTTAGAGCTGGGTATTAGATATTAGCTACCAGGCCAGGCTGGAAGGGTGGATCAATATGTTCTTCTTCATGCATAAAAACTGTTTTCAACAGTAGACCAGAGGGTCCCTGTGATTCTTTCCCCCACAGAAACATGTCCCAGAAATAATGGCAAAATGTATTCTGAAAACCACCGAATATTCCAGAGCAGGAGGGCTGTGTGTGCTGCCTGGGCCATCGCTGAGCAGCCGGTCCCACAAACCCTGTGGTTTGTGCTTTGGTGCAATTCCTTTCCTTCCTTCCCCTCCCCTCTACTACAAACAGCCCATCTGGTAAAGTGAGGGGATTGTGACAGCGTTTGAAAGTTTGCTATGGGAAGTATTTTGATGTTTTCTGTAGAAATCGGAGGCTCTCATAAACCTGCAAAGTGCTGGTTCTCTGCAGTGAAGGGCGTGGTTACTTCCCTGCGTGTGAGAGCTGAAAAAGCGTTGATCAGTATAAATAATGATGAGGATAATGAACAGTAGCAATTGGCTTATTTCTTATTTTTCTGTTTTTTTGAAAAATACTGCAAAACCCATGATAGGAATTATTGTAAGCCATCAGCTCTTGCCCAGAGGTTGTTGATCTTTTTCACTTTGATTTTTTTTTTTTTTTAAAAATGAGTGTGGTAGACAAATTAGATTTTTCTTGTTGTCTGAGTCTGCATTTTGGTCTCACCCTAGATTGCAGATACCTACAGAGTGACAATTAGGTATTAGAATGAAAACATCTCATTACTCTTCATAAATGATGGTACTTGTTACACAATTGTACTATAAATTTGACCGTAATATAAAATGTTAGCAACACAAGTGAATATTATTTAAGTTTTGCAATGTTTAGATTTTTCTTCTGCTTAACCACTGGGCTGCTGGTTCACTAAACTGGAATAGAGTAGATTTAGAGATATTGGGAAGAAATTCTTCTTCCCTGTGAAGGTGATGAGGCCCTGGCACAGGTTCCCAGAGAAGCTGTGGCTGCCCCTGGATCCCTGGAAGTGCCCAAGGCCAGGTTGGACAGGGCTTGGAGCCACCTGGGCTAGTGGGAGGTGTCCCTGTCATCGCAGGGGGTGGGACAAGCTGGTCCTTAGGGTCCTTTCCAAGCCAGACCATTCCAGGACCCTTGCAGTGGTGTGATCCACGCTGGCTTGGTTCCACCCGGGATCTCGGTTCCTGAGGCTGCTGTGAGAGCAGCTCCACAAAAGCACTAAGGATGGTTGGGGGACACATTCATAGGCTTGAAACCCCTTCATGCCCCCAATCCCTTCTCTGATTCTGCTGGAGTGAGGTGAGATTGGGTAAAGCCCTACTGGAACTAGGAATTCTAAATAATTGTGTTTCTTCTGATTCCTCCCAAATATTTTTATTTTTCCATCACATACCAAATAATCCCTCAGACAATTTGCTGTAGGTGCCTGGTCATGGTCAGTTTGACATCTGCCACGTGATAAATTAGGAGCAGGATGAATAGTTTTGCCATGTTTTGCTGGTTGTTCTTTTTATCCTTTCTCTTGTCATTACATTGCTACTCAGAACATCATTGTTATAAAATAAGCCGCATTGTAAACTACCAGCAGTGGTCACCGCAGGATAACGTCTCTCTTAAGGCATTTTTTGTATTCTTTAATTACCAAAGAGAATTTAAATTATGTAAGGACGAGAAAATGCACAGTGAAAATCTGATTTTATATTTCGAATTTAATCAGAGCAATTCAGTGCTGACCTTCAATGGCTCTCCATAATATCCTGGATGAGTTCTATGACTGTGAGATTGCCAAGTCTTTTATGAAGGTCACAGTCATGAAGTTACTGTGGGACTAAAACCTACAGCTGTATTTAATATTTTAAAGATGGTTTTCTTTCCAATGTGGCTAAAAGACTGAATTGACAAGCGTCCTAACAAAAAATATTTTTAAATTAATAATGAATTCCTCCTATCATAAGAATTTAAATAATTTGCATGCTCTTCTTTTTTCTCTTTTTTTTTTTTTTTTTTCACTGGAAGCCTCTCATGTTACTTTTAGTTATGTATTGACAAGTCTCTGGAAGATTAGTTATGCAGATTTGCAGTCCAATTATAATTACAGTGGGAAATTAAGCCTCTAGATATAACAGTGCTGATCAATATATGAAATGTGGTGGCCTAGAATGTGCAAAATATTAAAGGAAGCCTTGTAATTAATAAGGAATTACAAAAGGATTCAGATCAGAATAATTTAGAAAACTTTCAATATGTGAAAGCAATAGTAGTAGTAGTAATAATAATAATAATTAAAAATATTATTATCTGATAATATTTATAGGAAATGCTATCTATATCTATATCTATATCTATATCTATATCTATATCTATATCTATATCTCTATATCTATCTATATCTATATGCCTTTTAAAGATTCATGGGGTTTGGGGTTTTTTTCCTGTTTTTTACATGCGTTGATACATATACATTGAAAATTACCCCAGCTATTAAACTCCTTATTGTGTTGTTTATAAATTATCATTTATTTGGCTGTCGATTACAACCCAAAAGGAGTCCAGCTTCCTACTGTTCCCTTCCTCTTTGTCTCTGGAATTGTTTTGGACCCTGGTAGTTCATTGTCATTGAGTTTACACATTTGCATAATTACAGCTCTATCTGCATTTTTTGGTTATCTTGTGTAGAAATGTTTCAATGAAAGCATCACAAGCTCTAAGAGAGCAAGACTGCAGTAAGTCAGTCCAGAAAGCTCGTCCTGTTTTCCTGCACAGTAATCCAAGGGGAATAAAGGAAATTGAAGGGAATGTATTTATAGAGGCTTTAAGAAAAATGTCCAGGTATAACCATAAATTTCCTAAATTCTGTTTTGTGTTGAACCAGACTGTGATTTAGAAACACACAGTCGCTACATTTCGCAATCTAAAGCTGGTGCATTTGAGGAGTTGACATTGTAAAATGTAAAGAAGCTGTAGTTAACTAAAAAAGAAATCAGAAACCCATATAATGCAGATTTGTGTAGCGTGGCATATTTTACATCAATATTGCTGCTGTAAAAGCTGAGCATGGACACAATAAAAGCCATATATTGCTAATTTAGAACTTACAAGTATCAAAAGTTTAAGAATTAGAATTTTATTAAAATAATATTCGTAATTACATGGCCCACAACAAACAGACTTCAAACTACTTTTTACTTAGCAGTTTGGTTTTGATATTTGCAGCAGAGATATTTCTTGTTTGCCACACAAACTCAGTACAGAATCTTTCACAGATTCAGGGCACTCAGATGTTAGGGAGTTTCAGTTTACTTAGGAAATATCCAGCAGTTTAGTTACACTGGAAATTTATTTATTGGTTGGGAAGCTCGGAATGGTTTATCAACATCCTGTGCAAAACAGATTAAGCCATGATTTCAGATCCTGGTGATCTGGATGTACAAAGACAGGCTGAACATGATGTTCACAGGGAAAGCCAGGATGAACAGGGATGTGGGATATTTCTAAAGAGAATTCTCTGCATAAAAAGTAGATTTGAACTGGTTGGCCAATGCTTGAAGTTAATGAATGTCACCAAGTAAGTGAGTGATACCTAATAACATTTAATGAGTCTTTCTCTGTTGAGGCAGGCAGGGAAAATGTTCGGGGTTTTCTCTTTTCCCCCAGCTCTTGATACGCTGTGTGCACTGAAGCCTTCGGATTGAGGCAAAATAGAACGAGGTGCCTCCAAATATTTACAGTTTCTGTGATGTGCTTTTCTGTGATAGTTCTGAGCAGCATGACTAGGAAAGCCTTGTAAATTTATAAATATCAAACTTAAGAATTATATGTGCTCACTTTGATAGAGTTGTGTTTCACTCAGTGTCCCTGCTGCTTTGAAGTTTAAGGTAGACGATAACAAAAGAGATTTCTTTTTTCCTCCTCTAATCACTGTTTCTGACAAATTCAGAACTGATGGAATATGTCATTAAGAAAGAAAGTAAAAAGAACAAGCAGAACCACTGCTTTGTGCCATTAAGGTGTTGTTTTGTTTTTCTTTTACTTGGGTGACATTTTGAGGATAGGCTGCAATTATTTGTTGTATATTTTGCTCTGGAGTTGAAGAAGAAAGAGATGTTCTCTCATTCTTTTGTTCTCCAGTGTTGATGATAATATTCAGTACTTGTTCTTTTATTTCTCTTCGATATCTCATTATTTGTATACTGCTACATCTGTATTTGATCAGCTAAAGTATTGCTGCTTATTTTACCTCGTTAACCTACTTTTTCTCTAGAAATTTCCAACTGCCCTCACAAGCTCCTGACTGTAGGCCACACTTTGCCTTTTCCCACTTCCTTCCTCTTGGTTTTAGTTCTGGTCATCCACATAAACAGCTTTGTTACTATTTCCTATTACAGAACTAAGACAAATCAGCCCACCGAGATCTACTTTTGTTTCTCTGTTTCTGTGGGACGTTTTTTGGAGATTTAAGTCTGTAACATTTCTCTGCAGAGTTACAAAATAAATCTTACCCAGTTAACCTTCCCAACCCTTCAGCCAAATGCAATCAAGAGCCCATGTTTAGAGATGGAAATACCAAAAATTGTATAACATTAGGCTATCAGATCCATTAATCTCTGCCATAAGGTAATTTACCATGTATTGTTACAAGCTGGGCAGACAGTTAATAACCCTTTAGAAAGAGTAGAAGCAAAAGTGCTTTTCTCTCCTTCAGTGTGTTAGTTGTCTGTGAGATAACATGAAAATATGGAATATAGAGTGGTTTGGGATGAAAGGGACTTTAAATATCGAGTTCCACCCCCTGCCATGGGCAGGGACACCTTCCACTATCCCAGGTTGCTCCGAGCCCTGTCCAGCCTGGCCCAGAATACTTCCAGGGGTGGGACTTACTTAAAGTAACGCATATTCCTGCATTATTTTATTGGTGCTTTACATTGCAAAGAAAAAGAGAAAAAATACTCAGAAGAGTATAAAAACATTCTTTCTCTTCACTTAGAGCTTTACAGAACCCATTGAAATCCAGCGAAATCACTGAAGTACAAGATGCACATTTGAAAACAGGGAAGGTGACTGGGGATCACCGAGATCAGCAAAGCTCCTCGAAGCCACATTTGTGTTCTTTCATCAGACTGATCCAATTTCCAGGTGCTCGTGTCCAAGTCAAGCTCGGGAATAGGGAGGAGATTCATGGTGCTTTGCCTTGCTTAAATCACTGAACCAAAATTTTCGTTCAAGCAGGAGGCAGGTTTGAACCAAAATTGCTCCTTTCAGCCATCATTTATCATGGTAAAGAGAAATATCACATAACTGAGAGCTCGAATTACCAGTACTAAATGTACAAAGAAGCAAGGGTGAGAGAGACTCTGCTGAACTCCTTTAATCTTTGCTCAAAAAAAATCCATGCACCTTGCAAGTGCATTTTAGTTCATCTTTGTGCTCCCTGCTATTCTGCTTCTCTGCTTGAAATTATTTGTACCATATATAATAACATAATTGTTTAATTTTGTGATAATTTTTATGTATTCAAAATTGTACTCAAGTTGCTGCAGGAACTGGTACACTTGTAGCAATAGGAGGTTGTGGAAATATTTCAGAAAAAAACAGAGCAAAATTATTGTTGTTTTTATTTATGACTTTTGAAAGGTTTGTTGCTTTTTTATCTCCTCTTCTGCCCTTGAACCGGGTACTTGTAGTGGAATGGCAGAAAGATATAATTTAATCAAAAAGAACATGCTATGTTGAAAGTAACTTCAAAGCTATGATTAAATGTACTTACAATAATTAGTTTCAAAGCATTCTAATTCCTAGCAGTGTTTGAAGAATTCAGCATCTAATGAAGTAAAATAAATTACACACCACTTTGTTCATTGAATAACCAATTTTCTTCTCCTATCCACCATTTATCAACAGAGCCTTTCACCAGAAAACTTCTCAGCTCTCCTTTAAATGAAGTCAGCCCCAAGCACACTCCTTGTACCCCTCCCACACACACAAAACGGGCTTGATTATAACACCCTTGTTGGATTGTAACGTACGAAACCCAACAGTTAACTTTGGATTAAGAGTTGAATCAGGAGAAAGGAAATGTTCTGTAATGCTTTGCTTTAAAGAGCTCCTGTTAGTATCAGTGGAAGAAGAGAAATCACATTTCCCAAATTCTGTTTTCTGATACTCTCAAGTAATGTTAAATTGAGCTGTTCCATGTGCTACATAATTTAAACTGCAATTTTTTGAAAAGGAAATAGGAAATTGGGTATTTGTCATCGTTGATCCATATCAGATCAGGAGGTCAGTGTTTTGGATGACTGAAGCAAAAAATACAGTATTTATGTATCTACAAGTAATCTCCCTGGCAGTGAAAATAATCTCACATTTTGACCAAAGGATGTGAACTACCATGTGATTTTCCCCCTCCAGAAACGCATTTCAACAGCAACAAGAAAATTTAGGGTAGAAATTGAGAAAAATGGAGAAGTTTTCATGTTCGTCTGTGCAGCAGGAAAAGAGATTAGTTGGTGATCTCATAGCCCGGGTTCTTTGTTTTTTATATATTTCAAGTATAATGAGAAAGTAAATTTGCTTGAAATGGTTGTGGACTAGAAATGATTGTCAGTACAAGTGGTGCAGCAGCTCTTCTGCCTCTTGTCCCTTTGGAAATACAAAAGAGTGAGCTAGAACTGGACTTCTTGTAGAACTGGGAGAATTCAGCACATAGGAAATCCCTGACGCCACTGGCACCTCAAAAACGGAAGAAAAAAAAAGGGAAAGATGCTTGGATGTTCCCAGTGAGTCTGGAATTATTCATGTTCTTCATTCGGGTCTGAGTTCTTACTTAGAACGTAGAGATCGTGCTGCGTTGTTTTCCTCAAAGTAGGAATATAGTACAGTTAGACTTATTAGCTGCCCAGTAATTTAACAAGAAATTGTAGTCCCCATTAACCTTCCTGTTTTAGAATCAAAATCATTTATTAAATTTATTCTACTGCATTTGTAGCATTTCTTAAAGATCTGTACATCTTGAAGACCTAGGATCAAAACCAGAAAATCCCCACTTTCTTCCTTCTCCAGTCTGACATTTTTTCTTTCTTGGAGGATTGGACCCAGCATTTACTCTTCCATTTCATTATTTACTTAGTTATTTAGTTATTTATTTATTTATATTATCATTTTTATAGGTGTATTTGTGTCACAGTTCCTACAGGGCCTGTCTAAATTTGGAGTTCTCATGCTCTCTGTGCCCACACTCATGAGCAATATCTGTAACCATTCCTGGGCCTATTAACTTGAATAACAGAATTTTGTGAGTGATATGGTTGGAGTAAGTGTTACTGTATTAGGCAGGTGCTGTAGCAAAATTCAGAATACACCAGCAGATTAATTTAATAGCAATTTTGAGAAACAATATGATTTATTTATTGCTGAAGACTGTAACATATCAAAATGAGTTTCCATCCACTTTAAAAATGTTAATCTCAAGTCTCTGGGAAACTGGAGGCAATATTTAAGCAGCTTTCTTCATTAATTTTCCATTTATAATGAGTATTGTGCAGGGACATTTTAAACCCCCTGGGAATATTTTGTCATAGATTAGTCTGTGATGTAAGATTTCAGTTAGGTAATGAATAAGCAGTAGATATATATATGTGTGTGTGTTTTTGTGTGTTACCCATAATAATCTAAATAAACATATTGTAGTAATTAAGTTTTATTACCAGATGTGGGCAGAAAAGATAAATGGAGGTAATAGAGCAATAATGGCCCAAATGAATGAAATTTTGGGAATCAAAAATGGAGGGAGAGGCTCTGTCAGTGGTCTGGATTGCTGACAGACATTCTGTGTTGATTATTCAGTGTGGATTAGTTACTGGAGACATCCCAGCAATAAATATATAGTGTACCTGCTCTTCACTGCGGACACGCAGGATTAGAGCTTTATGTTCTTATAAAATTGTAATAAAAGGTCTTAGCAAACCTAGGTATTGTTGTGGTATTCATTGTTACTGTAACTCTGGACAAGGCACTGAATGCATAAGAAGAAAAGTACCCTGTAAAAGTTGTTCTTATTTGACTTTGAAAGCTTTGGTTTCTCTGTTACTGTGCAGAAATTTTAGGACTATTCTTGGCTATTCCACACTTTTGTTTTGATTTTTTTGCTTTCTATATAGAAAATACATTCTGTTCTGCTCATACTGAATTATCAGACCTAAATATATGTATACGTATATATATATATATATATGTACCCTCCTGGAAGCTGCTGCTTCTGTATTCCCAGCTCTGGAAGAAACCTGGTGAACTAGACTTTCTTTTTTTTCTGCAATTCAATATGCCCAACGAATTGCACAGATTCCTTGGAAAACAGTTTCTAATAAGATTCCCATGACTTTCTGAAAACATAGAACAGCAGAGGCAACAGGAGGTGTCTAGGAGGAAAATTTATCCATGGAACAAGTGTGAAGTGATGTTTCCCTAGAATGCTTCCCCAGGCTGAGCTAAATCACGGCTTGTAGAGGAAGAGGAGACTGAAAATGAAAATGCATATTTTAAAAAGTCGGGGGACAAGTTTTATTTCCATACTTCTTGTGCAGGTATAAAAAATGTACATAATGGGCACAGTTATGAACTGTTGTGGATAACTGGATACTGCTACTCTCTGTTAATTTTTTGGTAAATAAATCCATATTAATATCAGGATACATAAAAAAATGTTTTCATTACTTCGTTTCTGAGGTGGTTCCGTACATTTGTTCTTCAAAATGGAGACATACATTGGTGCTGACTTAATGTCATATTTGGAAAATCGAAGCAGATTCAGTTTGTTTTTCCTGAAGTTTAAAGTTTACTGTTGCATCAGCTTCTTTTTCTCCTAAAAAATACCCCTTTATTGAAAGACATAAAAGCACAGAGATGTGCAATGAAAAGCATTTGCAAATGTCTTTACTCCTTTGTTGCTTTTTAACATATTCACATGCTTTTTTTCTTTAGTGAGTCAATGGATTCTGTTGTTTCTTCGGGTTATTAAGCAGCATCACAAACAAGTTATAAAGAACTTAGTAAGTTCAAAGGAGAGTTTTTAGTGTGTCTGATCCCCCTTTATGTCCAGAGATGGTGTCCAAGGCTCTAAGGAGTTTACAACACTGAACCCTCTGGTTTTATATTGTGTTTCTGCTTTTCAGTGTTAAAGCTGAGTTGTGCCATTCAAGGCTCTCCTGGAAAGTGCTAAATTGATACTGTGTGGTGATTAGGATTGGTTTAGAGCATGGCCAGGAAAGAGAAGAACATATTCTTTGGTACCAGGAGCTCTGCGCTTCATGGTACCCTGTCAGATAATTTTCCTCAAAGATCAGGAAAGAAAATTGGTGAGATGGGACTCAGTCAATGATTCTGGGGTCTGACCACAATCTCTCAGGCTGTGTAAATCTGTATAAATCAGCACTCTCACAGAAAGCTCAAGTCATAGACAAATTATGTTATTTTCTTGTTAGTATTCATGCATGTAATAAACCTTTTTTTTTTCCTCCTACTGGACATCTATAATATATCTTTTCAGATAAATGCTTTTATTTAAAAGAATGCAGAATTCTGGGCTCCTAGCTCTAGTCTTCCCTTCTCTTTCTCCAAAGTAATCTTTTGGAGTTTGGTTTGCTGGGTTTTATTTTTTCCAAAAGGATAGTATTTTGTTCTATATTGATTTATGTAGCACTGTCTTAAGCTTGAGAAAATTATGGGCACCTCTGCAATAGCCCTTTAACCTGAAATTCCCTGGCTCTCAGTCGCCTTGAGAGCTCTAACACAATATGTTTTCAATTTGGCTGTTTCTTCAACCCAGTTGCTTCCTCTTAGAGCTGTTTCACTCTCCAGAGCCACTTCCAGGCTCCAGCTATTCCCTTTGGAAGTTGGAGATGGTGGTGAGGCTCAGCACTGTTGTTGTGTTGGGGCTGCTCTTATGGGATTGGGATAAATTACTCCAAGACAAGAAACAAGAATTTACTTTTTGATGTTCAGCTGGGAAATACCAACCAGAGGGAAGAGGCTTGTTGGAAGACCTGGTCCAGTTTTATTTACAGAACAGTAAAATCATAGGTAATGATTCAAAGGAATAGCTAATAGGTAACGATTCCAAGAAAGATAAATAAGTAACTCTTGGTTTAGGGATTTTTCTTCTTACAATTCTCTTACAAAAGAAACCAGATCGTCCTTGACTACTTCAGCGATGTTACAAAAGAAGTCATTGTTTTAACGTACATAAAAACAAATATAGAAGAAAAGACAAGTACTGGCTAGATGAATTGGGGTAGTTTTTATGGGATTTTTTTTTCCTTTTTATTTCAAAGACAAGCCCTGCTTGTCACTCTGCTGTTGGATTTTACACAAAGGAGATCAGTGTTTGCAGATTACAGACGTAAATCTTAACAACACTGGAGTTGTTCAAGGAAAACTTATGAAAATTAATCATCTGTGAAGGTTACAGGCCCTCTTATTGCTGAAAATCAGCGAGCTAACCTGTATTCCTCAAGCTGTACTGTAGATCAAAGAAACCTAAATACAATCATTTTCAGAGGTCGTCCTAAAGTAAGAACAAATAAAAAAGTAATGTGTATATATATGCATGAAAAATATACTCAATGGTGTATGAGCCTGTAGTATCTCCAGACTGTCTTGGGTAGGTGACAGTGTTGCCCTCAGGTTGTTATTGAGCCCAACCTTGGGTATTTGTATAATCACCAAACTCAAAGTACAGACACTCTGGACTACTGCAAGGTCTAGTGAGAACTGTGAATGTCTTTTTAGCTGGAATTCTTTGTTCTGGCTTCTGTAACTCTTTGAACAGGTAAGGTGAAAGATGTGGAAAATCTGAAAAACAATGGGCCATAAATGATAAAGGGACATTAATAATTAAATGTAAGTTAAAAAAAAATCTGCTACAGCAATTCTTAATGATACCTTCCATGGACCATTTAAGTCGATGAATTTCAAGTGCAACCATTTGAGCCAAACAAGGTTAAAATGGCTAAAAGAGTGACTATATTTTAATGTGCTATAAAGGAATTAAAAGCGACCAGTAGTCCATAAAAATATCATCCTTCAGCTCGGAATGCTCTGGCCATTTCCAGGGAAAGGTTTTGTCAATCCCAAAGCAATAACTTAACTCTGTGGAGCTGCAGTAAAGGCTGATGTAATTGCAGAACTGAGGCTTTCTCAGTTCAAACTCCACTGTTGCCCATTCCTTTAGTGAGAAATTAAGTTTCTTCACTCTTTAAAGATGTATTGTATTTTAAACTTTTCTATTTACTTCATTCACTCAATATACAGCTAATTTGTCTAATTCCTGGTGCTGTGGTTTTCAGTATTTAGTTCATTGTAAGTGAAATGCCACATCCATTTACTTTGTTTATCTACACATTTTGCAAATAATTGACAATAAATAGTGATGAGTTTTATATGTTTCATTCTAGCATTGTGATTAACCCCTTGACTGTCTGGATTTTTCTGATGCTCAGTATTTTTGTGTGCACTGTTCAACACTGAGCTCACCAATACTTTTGTCCTCCTAGTAGTAATTTAATCAGGTAAAACCCATCAGCAGCAATACAGCCTAGATATTTGATTACCTCTATGTTGAAAGAGAATGTGGCTTTTTTTTAAAAAAAATAAATGGTTTTAGAATTGGATTTAAGTCTCAGATTCAGATGAGTTACAGCTCTTGGAGTGGGGCAGATTGTGTTATCACAAAGAAATTCAGCGTTTGGTGTCCCAGCCATCGCATCCCTCACAGGCAGAGGGATTGCAGTGCCGTGTGTAGAGTTTGCACAAATGGGGTCCCATCCTTCAGGTCAGGAGCCCAGCCAGGTCCCTGAGCTGAAAACTCACGTGGGACAGTGGGCTTTTCTCGAAGGAAGTCCCAAAAGGGGAAAGAACATTGCAACAGCAGAGTGAACACAGAAGTGAAGCTGCGTGATCCATCCTCCTTCACCTTCCTCCCCTCTGATCCCAGCTTTCTGTCTCCTCTCCTTTCTGCAGGACTCTGGGCTTGCTTTTGAAAGAGGAATATTTTTCAATTCCAGTTCTTCCTAATTGTCTCTTTTTATCATCAAATCCTGCCAAATTTGACAAGCTGGAAAGAAAGTTTTCTCACAAGTTTCTTAGGAGCACCATGAAGTGGGGAGGAGTCAGTCTCAGAAAGTGAGAAAAGTTGCTTATATGTTTTCTTTTTAATCATTTTTAGTTTGTTTTTTTTTTTTAAATTTCACCATGGCTGCTCAGCATCTTGTTCTGAGCAGCAGCAGAAGCACTGCATCTGTCAGGCTTAGGAGGCAGCTACAGCATTGGTATTCTTGCTTTCATGTTTCAGCAGTTATCTTTGCAACTATAAATGACAGAACCTCTTTTAAATACCATTTAAAATAAAAGCTAGAATTCTGTAGACAGTGATGGCAATCATGTGGGAAGGATTGCTACTTACCGTGAAAATATGGCTTTGTTAAGCTTCAGATAAGAAATGAATGAGATTATTAAAGACAAAAAATTGGGTTTATTCCTTTTTTGTTATTAATGAGTGTGATTTGATAAATACATGGTAAGTTTTGGAATGACAGATCTACTCCTGACTCGGCAGGCTTTATACAAAATGAAGATTAACATCAAAAGTAAAAGAGAAAATCATTGAATCATGGAATGGTTTGGGCTGGAAAGGACTTTTAAAGGTCACCCAGTTCCAACCCCTGGGCACTTTCCACTAAACCAGGTTGCTCCAAGCCCTGTCCAGCGTGGCCTTGAACGCTTGCAGGGAAAAGGAGGAAAATACCATTTCTTGGTGTCAGGGCCCTTGGTGATTGGTGGGGTGTGCAGCACGTGCATTTTCTTCAGCGTGGTGATGGTGGGAGCTGTGCCTTGAAACGGGTGGGAAAGGGGAAGTAGCGGTGTCCCTGTACCAAAAACAGGAGTGAGAGTTCTTCCAAGTGATGCTAAATTGAGAGATAGTGACCATAAGGACGTTTCAAAGGTGAGAAGAACAAAGAAGAATCAGACAAACCACACATTTTAGAATCGTGGGTAAACAGAAGGACTTGGTGAGAGTAGCCACCATTTATTAGTCAAGTACAAAAGTAATGAATGAAATATATGTTTATTACATGCATTACTTACATTACTATTGAGTAAGAAATGTGGAAGAATAAATTACAAATAAATGCAATCTAAACCAGATTTTTTCATAATGTGAATATAAAACTACAGTTGAGTGCATCCTCTTAAATCCAAGAGCAGAAGGAGAGTGGGAACAGAAGAACATGATTAATCTTTAACAGTAAACTTTTTTCTTGTCACTCTGAATCAAAGGCAACCATGCATCAGATGTTGAGTTTGAACTAAATAAATGATAAAAATGCATGATTTGATGGAGTCGGTGAAAATTACACCAAAAGTCTCTTTTCAGTTGTCTTTAACATTGGCTAATCCCTCCCTGATTCTCATAGCTAAGTTTTAAAAATTAATTAAAAAACAAAAACCACTTGAATTAAAACAAGAGAGAAAGGGAGGGGGTATTTTGAAATGACCTGTCTGTAAAAGTAGGGTAGATCTCATGTAGGAGGATGTGTTGCTGTAAGTGGATTTAGGGTTTTGCCTTTGAGGAACAGACTTGGAGCAGCCTTCACTCTGTTCCTACCTGGATGCTGTGACATCACTTGACAGTCACCTGTTAGCACAGATTAAAATATTATTGCCGTCAGAAAATGTCAGAAAATGTAGCACAGGAAGAGCCACTGAAGAGATGAGAATTCATCCAGGCAGTGTCAAACAAATGTTAGGCCTTCACTCCTGTATTCCAGTGATTTAGGAGTTGAGTCTGTGATTCTATGAATGCCACCAGAAGTTAAAGCTGTCTGAGACAAAAATCTGTGTTTCTAAAATACTGAAGATTCTGTTTCTAAAACCTGAAGATTTGAAGGGACCTTCTTTATATCCTTCTATCCACTCAACCTATCTCATGCCACCAAATTGTTAAGGCTTATAAACAAAAGCTGCATTATATTTTTATGCAATAAAGGTTTGTTTGGGGGGAAAAAAGTAGCTTGTGACTGTCTCCTGTAATACTGCTGTTTTCCTGTGAGCCAAGACAAATGAGAAAAGGGCACAAGCACCACCAAGGAAACCCTTTCTGCAGTGTCTGTTTAACAAAAATGGAACATAATTATATGTGTGGATCGAAAGAAACTGAACTTCATAGCCCATATATAGAGCTGGAGCCCATCTCTGGTGGTGGAGGAGATGAATTCCAGTATTCTCTCCATTTTTCCTTTCTGAATTGCTGAGTGCTTCAGAGAGTTAGTGCTGAGAGCTATGTCGGCCCAGTAAAATATTTTTGTGTATTTCAGAGCCAATACTAAATTACACTGCCTGTTTATTGTCTACAAATTCATGGAGTTATACTTGGAAATACAGTTTTGCCCAAGAGGTTAACTGAATTCTCTGAGAATCTACGTTCTTCCTGAAGTTGCTAGAGATTTGTCTGTAAGAAGATAATGTGCTGCAGTGTGTGCTCTGGTTTTTCTCTCTTCTTAGTGTGGATAGAGAGTGAAATCAGGATAAATCCTCTAGCTTGCTTATAAAGTTCATTGTGGAAGAAAAACATAAAATTGTGGATACTCTATGGAGCAGAAAACAAGTTAAATGTACTACAGTAAAGGGCTTGACTGTGGTGTGTATCTCTTCTCTTTTCTTTTATAGGATATTCATTATGACCTTAATAGCTTATTGTATGTGAGAAAATTGGCTTAATGAATAACTGGTAGGGATCTGCCCTGGGTTTCTGGTGCAGCCTGAAGCCCGTGTCACAAGACAAACAGCAATTAAAAAAATCTCTGCATTCAGGATCATTTATTCACATTTTGCCTCTTAGTAGTAGAGTTGTAACAGTCTGCTCTGTTGCTGCTTTTGTGATAGATGCCATCATTTCACTAAACAACAGTGGGAATGGGGTAAAAAAAATATTGAAGTGTCTGCACATACGTATCATGTGTCATCTGAAAGTTTCATGCAAATTTCTTATCTAAATAAAACCACAACAAGCAATGTGAGAATGAGCTGTAGCTATAGCACTTCTGCGCTGGAGTGCACTTCTTTCTAGTTGTGAGATAGTAGATAAATGATATCGTGGAGTCACTGAATGGTTTGGGTTGGAAGGGACCTTAAAGATCACCTCGTGCCAGCCCCACTGCCGTGGGCAGGGACACCTTCCACTTGAGCAGGTTGCTCAATAATACCTGCATTTTAGTGGGTTTAAATGAATTGGGGAAGCCACCACGTCCTTATGGGATAGGTAAATCTCTTATTCCAAAATCTGGAATTTGAAGGTGTTTCTGCTGAATTTTATGAGTATGGCACGTGAAGGGGAGAGGGAGCACTGCAGATGGAGTTGGAGTGTGTGTGCCAAGGCAGGGTCGTGTCCTGTAATCAGTAATTGTAATGACTGAGCATGTAATCAATAACTGTGATTTCATGTTGGTATCAGCTTTTAATCTGCTTTCACCGTGTGCCTCCTGGCAGCAGAGACTGTGCCTGGCCCGCCAGGCGTGGAATCTCCTGGAATGTCAGGAAGAGGATGGGTTAACATCCAGTGTGTCCTAATTTCTTCTTACAGGTGGTTTGTTCCCAGTTCCCTGTGGGATAAGCAGCATCAGCACCTGATGATGGTTGTGGCTGCTGAACAGGGCTCGAAGCAGCTGGGGTTGAACTTCACTGCTTGCCCTGTGTTCTGATCCCTCATGACATTGCTGAAGTCATGTCTGATCCTCAGTTTCCTGCACGTGAAAATAAATAACAGTATTTTTCTTATTAGCTGGCAGGTTCTTTTCCTTGCATACAAGAAGCTGTTGCTTTCTCCAGGCTGTGGAAATTTTTCCTGTTCCCTTCAAAGCTGTGAGAATGTTGTCACACATGGTGGCGTCGTCACAGCTGACTAAAGACACTTAGCATCTCTTTGGGAGATGATGGGGAGAAATGAGGCATTTTCTCCATCATATGTTAGAGAAAACCCATTAATGTCAAAAAGTGAAGCTGTGGCATTCATGTGGTGTCTGCAGTGTGAGGGCTCTGCCAGCAGCGCTTGGGAAGCTGCCTCTGGGAAAGGGAAATGATGTTCCTTAAGAACAGTCATAGTATAAAAGGATGTGGGTGGTGAACTGGGTTCCTTCAGCCCTCAAAACTGTGATATTGTTGTTTTAGACAGACGTGTAGGTCACGAATTTGTTGTCCCAAATGGCGTGATGCTTCCTGAATCGTGGAATGACAGAGTGTAACATTTCTGCTCTTTAGCACAGAGCTGTACTCAGAAAAAAAACCCCAAAAAACCTGTGTTTGTTAGGATGGGAGTTAGAAATCTGAAATATGCCCCCCCCCAAAAAAGTATATATGTATATAGGATATGTGAATGGGAAAGCAAAAGCAGGATGATAAATAGCTCTACTTTTAGCATTTAATTCTGTATCCATATTTAGCACACTTATTCTGGTAACTATTAAAGTTTCCATATATTTATCAGTGAATGAGGGGTTGGTTTTTTTTTTAGTGTGACTTTTAATTAGTGGTTAGGGGAGAAATTGCGAAAAAAAAATCACACCTAAATTTTCCCAGTGTGGAATTATTTGGAAATAAAAAGAGGCAAAGTCAGCCACTGTTAACGCTGTGTTTCACATGTATATTTCCCCTTCATAAGCAAGATAATGTTAGTATTCTCTTGATTGTCTTCACTTTTTTTCCCCCCACAAGACAGAAAAACCCCCAGCTGTCAAGCTTTTTATGTGTTTGGGGTTTTTTATCTGCATTTAATATCTCCCAGCTGGCTTTTTTCCACTTGTTTCATGTACCTTGCCCACCCTTGATGTCTTGTAAAGCGAGGTGGTCCTTAGTGATACCTGGGTGGTGAGAGCAGCTGTGCCCTGCAGGTGAGCTGGTGGTTGTTGCTGCGGTTGGGTGGAGCTGGGAAACTGAGGCAAAGGTTTCACATGGATTTATTCAAGTAGCACATAACACAGGAACTGGGACACATACCCACAAAGTTGTTTAAAAACTCAAGCAGACAGAAGGGGAAAAGTAAATAAGAATTAGATATGCTGAAATCACCTGGTGGATCTGCTCAGCTTTTTAGCAGAATTCGGAGTTCTCCATCCCAGATTTTCACGCTCTGCATCAGAGCTGCTTATCCTGAGATGTTTATTGCTAGATAGGCACTGCTGGCCACCAAGGCAGAAATGTAGCCGTGCATTGTGATGCCATAATAAATAGTTTCATCTGAGAGATCCCTGTGTCCCATTTGCAATCAGCAGGAGCAAGCACTGGAATGTGCTTAGAGCTCAGTGGCAGGGATGTCAAATTGTTAACAGCATCTTGCACCCAGGAGCAGAGCAGGTGATTCATGGCTAAACTGAACCAGAGAGAATGAAGAAAATGTCAATATAAGTTGAATTTTCAGACAGGGAGTGTCAAAGCTCTAGATCATGGAGTGAAGGGTTGTTTTGAAAAGCTGACAGTGCTTAAATCCTCTTCCCCATTACATTTTCCTACACTCTTCTGATCCATAACCAAAACTGTATCTTGTTGGGTCTTTTGTTTGTGAATTTGTTTGAGAAGTTCAAGGGTTTCGTTTCCAGCATTAATTCTTGCACAGGAGGATGTGCAGTTCTGTGACTCACCGTGCTTTTGATCTTGGTGTAGCATCATTATTCAACTTAAAACCATTGTATTCTACTTTTTGGTAAAGTGTGGTTATTTTTTCATTCACTTAATTTTTATTTCTTTTTCTCTCCCTGTTCTTGATAAAATTGACCAAGAGGTTTGGCCCCTCCATTTGCACAATCCAAGCACCTGCCAGCTGGGTGAGAAGAGAAGGTGGATGGAGAAAGTGAGAGTAGTTCGTTAGAGAGAGTAAAAGCAGGGAAAAGTAAAGGAGGGTAGATATATAAAGGAAATATAGATGGTACAATGAAACAAAGTAAGAGAAGAAGAGAAATCAGGCAGGAGAGTAAAGGAGGAGGTGAGATGTAAGTGAGAAGGATGTCACACACATTGTTTATAAATCTTCAGCTCTGGCAGCTTTTTGTTTCAAGTATGAGGGGGAAAATTAAACACACAGAATATTGCTCAGAACCGAGCCTATTATGAGGCAGAGAAGAAAGATGCTGTTTGGTCCTGCTTTTCCACAATGACTGTAAAAATCCATGAAAAATATTTTGAGGGCTAAGTGTAAAATAATCCCCCTATGAACCCGAAAGCAGCACTGAGAACTGCACAGGTGGAAGCAGCCTTAAAACCAGCAGTACCCCAGGTACCACGTTTTTGTATTCTGTGTGTCATGTAACAGTGTCTCCTAACATACCCTTAACTATCACGCTAAGTTAAAGTTCACTTTGCCCAACACTTCAAAGATTTCTGGTTTGTTCAGTCTCATTTTTTGTTTGCCACTCGTCTCTTTTTGGCCCAGAAGCAGAGCAGGAGGGGAGCAGGCAGCTGGAGTGGTTGATAACTTTTGATGCCTGCAGATGATTGTGGAGCCTTTCTAAGGGGCTGTATAGATCAGGAGAGAGACCAGAGCACTTCCAGGCATTCCTTTTCAACATGAGGTTGGAGAGATGAGTAAATAAAATCCTTCTTCGTGGATGTTTCCTTTTTATCTGTCATTCTTAGGAGTGGGAAAAGGTATCACCTGTCCACAGGTTCCTGTGTGACTGACATTTTCAATTCTTTGTAATAACTAACCAGTGTTCGACCAGCTTTCATCTTTTTTTTGGTTCAGGTATTTTGAAGGCTGATTCCCAGCTCCTTTTCTGCTGTGTTTGACAAGGTGTTGCTGTACTCGGAACATGTCTAAATGATTCTGTTTCCTGGTGCTGCTGGTGGAGGTTTTTCTGGGCTTTCTCTCTGTTTGCATCTCCAGCCAGGCTGGTTTGAGAGCAATTCCAGCAGAGCAGTAAGTCCCAGCCGAAGAAAAGTGGGCAAGAAGAAAGCAGCAGAGTGGTTGTGGAGTGCCTGCTGTTTCTCCTTTAGCAGCAGGGAAAAAAACAGGCCAGTTACACCAAATGAAAAAAAAAAAAACCAAAACCACAAAACATAGGTTTGCTGGTATCACTTCGTAATGTATAAATTTTTTTTTTCTGGAACATAATATAAAAAATATAATTTTTATTTTTTNTAGGTTTGCTGGTATAACTTCTTAATGCATAATTTTTTTTTTTTTTCTGGAATGATTGATACAGGCATTGATTGTGTGTTTTGTCATGTTGGGTTTCTCTGCAAGAAGTACTGGCAGAGGCCAAAGAGTCACCAAGCCATGACCTGCCTGGCAAAACATGGGGGATTGGGAAGAGCAGCATGAAGGGGCAGGAGAGGTCTGTGCACTGGGAACATTGGAGAGGTGGGGGACAGAGAAAGAGAAGAGCTCAGTCAAATTGCAGTTTTAGGATTCCCGGGTCCCCAGGACTGGCCAAGAGGTGAGGCAAATGGTGGTGGAGCTTTTGGGGAATCGCTTTTTTTGGCTTTTCCAAAGCTGAAATTGAGCAGTCTTGACCTACCTGCGCACTGAGGCTTGTCTCACTTTGCTGTGTTCTGTTTTTTCCTTAAAAAGTGGCACTTGAACACAATCTAGTCACTATTTTTAGGGAACAAACAAACCATGAAACATGTTAATGTTCCGTGGATCAATAATGAGGGATTTCAAGCCTAAAACGACAACTGTCTGGTTCGCTTTCAAGTCTGAATGGCGTGCAAAGATGGGGTGACATTTCCTGTGACAGTCTGTGTCACAAGGACTCCTTAAAGCTCACCCATCTGAAGTTTTATAAGGAGCTGGCTGCAGATAATCTTAAATTGCAGTTATTCAGTGATGTTGTAACTAAACAGAGTAAAAAAATGGGATTTGGGGTCAGTAGGTCATTAGTTTTCCTAATGGATTTGACTGTAGTTGTTAAATGGCTTCTTTACATTAGGAATATAGGAACTGCTACTTTGCATTAGACTAATGGTCTTTCAGGTCCTCTGTTCTCCTGTAACTTGCATTACTTATAACATTTTTTACTTTTCTAAAAGCATTTTTTCCCATATTTTAATCTGTGGTTGTTAGAAATGGCCTTTGACAACGAAGAACTTCTGTTAGTGTTTATTTGTGATCCAGAAGATGAAGCATTCTCTAAAATCTCATTGCTTTTTACCACGTCTTGCATAGCTGAAGGTTAAAAAATAACCAGATGATGCCTCAGTACTTGTATGTGCTCCTGTCTTAATTGATCAGACAGCCTGATGTTAGAAAATATGATTTATCTAATGTATTTCTCAATCTGCAAAAACATTTCAATTAATTAGAGCGGTGGCTTAGTAAAGGCTCTGTTCCTGCATCTCGCAGAGATGAACGTAAATGGATAACGTGTTGCTGAACACAAACTTCTGAAAGCAAACACTCAGAACTAAAAGTTCAGACAGGTGTTGGATTGATGTAATTTTTTAAGGGAAAGATTCACAACATGGCTAAGATCTAATTCCAGAAATAATTTTTCATCCGGAAAAGGGTGCATCGACAACTAACCTCAGACAATTTGTTTAATGCCCATGCACAAAGCCTTCAATGTTCAAGTAGTCAATTTGTTGGGAATCAGGGCCCCTGGACTGTGTTCCTACTGTAATTTAGAGATTCATTTACTTAGATAAGGCACTTAATCTCCCTGAGTCTATTTCCCAATAGTAAAAGAGAAATAATAAACCTCAGAAGTCTTAATTATGGGTGTCTTGTTAGGTTTAATTAATTCGTAAGGGATGTTAATGTCACCATGTGAAAACTGGCAAGTGGGTGAAGTGTGTGTGTGTATAATTACATTTAACTCGCACACACGCGTTGCCAGCAGAGCTCTGTAAGGGCTGCAAGGCCAAGCAGGCGGGAGCAAATCCGGGTTTCGCTTATGGACACTCCCTTGTGACCGCTCATTATGGTAAATATTTCATTACACCATCGTCAGCTGTCATCCCAGCAGAAAGACTGTCTCATTCACTTCACGTCAGCTGCAGATTTTCACCTCCTTTAGCCAGGTGGATTCCCCTTCCCCATCCCCAAATGCCTTTGGGAAGCTCCTGAAGGAATAGTTATGCCGAGGTGTTTTCTCTCGTTTCAAGAACAGTTCCTTGGCGTTCAGCAGATCAGTGTGTGTGTGGAAACAGTGGCCCCGTCTTCCCAAGTGCAGATAGATTTGAAGAACCGGTTTCCAGCTTGGCTGGCAGGAATCCAGCACTGAGGCTGGCAGGAGGATTGCTCAGCTGGGATGTGAGTGGGGCAGAGCAGCTCCAGGTGCCTGCACGTGGATGTTGCAGTGCCAGGTACTCAACAGATGCACCTTGGCTTTGGGAAAGACCATAAACTGACCCATTTAGTGTGGCTCAAAGAACAGCAAGACTGCCATCTGTTCCAACAATTCCTGGTACATTTCAGGTCTGGGAACAGGAATTTTGTGCCAATGCTCTTATGATTACTCCTAAGAGAGAGGAACTCGGTCTAGTACATGAGGGGGTGACATCCATATTTCACGTTCCTAGGAACGACTCCTTTATATTCAAGAAATTGGTGAGTGAGACAATTGTTTTTTAAAATTAGGGGATACGAGATCCATGGAAAAATCACTGAAGGCAATAAAATGCAGTTACAGGATTTATTATTGCAGACTTTGCATTGTATTTCCCCAAGCTGTTGGGATTCACTGATTGTTTTGAAATACTCCTTCTAAAGGCTAATTTTGTTTTAAAGAGTATTTGCTACTGAGGACTGCCAGTACAGCTAATCCATTATCTAGCACTGAGCTAAAATACAGTATTTGCACTGTTAGGATGTGCTGTATAGTGCTGAACACCTTGTGGTGTTCAAGTGTCTGAATTCTGAGAGGCTCACTGAATAAACCCTGCTTCATTCAGCTGGGAGAATGGGTTATGAAATTAGCAGAAGTGCCATCATTAATACCTATTATTCTTGTGCTTCAATGGCAGATAATCACGCTCATTGCTTTTCCAAAAATAGAGGTGTTTTTCCAGGACACAAATTACAACTTTTTTTTTCTCTCTTGTTTAAAACTATTCATTATTATGAAAGTAGCAAGGAAAATACATTTGGACAAAATTGGTATTTCTGTTCTGTAGATTGAAACTTCCTCAAGAGCCAGAATTTTTAGAGAGGAAGAGAGCTGTTACATTAAATTCAAATATTGCTCATTTTACTTCATGACTGGGACAATCCCATGGGCTTTTTTTTAGCATTATTTAATTTCTAATTTAAATAGTAGCTTGTTCTTAAGACACAGGCTGCATTCTAACTGCCCATCCAAGGCACCTCGGACTTTGGTGAAGCAGAAATAAATGATAGCAAAGACAGAAGAATTAAAGGAATATCTAAACAGAGGAGTCAGGATTGTTTTCATCCCTCAGATCCACATACATGGAATGGATTTGGTCCCGTGTAAAATCCTTTTCCCAGTCCAGAGCATCTGGAATATGGAGCATGCCATGAAGTTACAGGATGTACTGACGCTGTCTCACTCAGTCACAGTGGCTCTGTGCTGGTCATCTGAATTTATGTCACTCCCCTGGTTTGGAGCAGTGTCACCACCATTTCCTGTCCTCTTCAGCTGAATTACACGTGTTCAGTAAAACCCAAACCCACACTGATTTGGTAACCCCAGGTTTCTGTTTCTTAAATTGCCGCATACCAAAGTAGCTCCATAGCTGGGCTGTCATATAGATCACATGGGTGGCGATGCTGGCCTGCATCCTTCAGGCTTTAATTCCCACATGAAAACAGATGTTAGGATCTCTTCCTTAGAAAAATAACTTAAAAACCTCCAAAACAACACACGGGGCAGCAGCATTTAATGCAATTAACAGTTGATATGTCAGCTTAATGTTTGATTTTGCAGCTGGAGATAACAGAGACTTCAAAGGCCTTTTAGCCGAGAATGTTGCTGCTCTCTCTGCAATGTTAAAGAAAGCTGTGGACGTATCTTTGAATGATGTGAAAGGTGAATTATACAGCACATATTGGCTGATGTATTTCGAGTTGTCCAGCTACATTGTGTGTTTTTCTGCCCTGATAGCTCCGGGACTAAGATTTTGAATGATTGCAAAAAAAATCTGAAATGCCAAAACCATAATGAGCGTTGTAGAACTGACCTTTAGAAGGTACTGGTGTACACTTTGTACACAGATTGTTTTGAACACTCAGACTCCTATTCTAAATTCTCAGACCAGTGTAATAAGGCCGGCCCTGTATTAATACAGTGATAAACAGACACTAACCTCAGTCACTCATTTTTAAAATACCTGAAAACCTGGAGCATCTACGTGCTAACAATTTACGAGTAATTTAGAAGTATGTAATGATATAAAAGTATAATCCTCCCAGGTGCTGAATAATTGCCAAGTAATACGAATGTATTTCTGTGACTCCAGCGAGCCTCTCTGTGATGCTGTGAAGTAATTGTGGGTGCACGGGATGTGGTTTGAGTGATGAGAGAAATTTGTCTGAGCCACTGAGCTGGATGCTCGCACGCAGCAAGATCCACGAGGGATCATGTCTAATCTTGATTGTGCAGATGGTGAGGATTAGGTGTGAAAGGATGTAAAACCCAACAGCAGCTGGGGACAATGAAGTTCATCATAAATCTATTGAATATTTTGAACTGCTAGTTGAGAGCTGTGTAAAAAATGCAACAAGAGGTGGCATTTTATTGATTCAGTGGATGTATTATGTAAATAAATCTTACTTAAAAGCAAACAACTCTTTGATGAGCATCTGCAGCACTGTAAAGCTGGAATATATTTATTAAACTGATTGGGTTCACCATGTAATCACTCCTTGAGTTTCCTGGATCTTGGAATTGAGTATATATCTTAAATGCTCAGTACTGTAACTCAGCATTCTGCCAAATATGTTTCACTTCCTCCTCCTCTGCCAACAAACTTGGAATGAAGAGTGGACCCAAAATAAATTAGAAAATCTAAGGGGTCAGTAATGAAAAGTAAAAAAAAAAAACAAACAAACCAAACAAAATAATTTAAAAAATCTGATTTCAGCTGTAGACTTCAAATTGCTTTATAAAAGATTGAGTATTCATATCTCAGGAGGGCAGAAAGGTGGTGTGACCTGCGCAGCATCTCTCAAAGGCAAATGGCAGACCTGGGAATTGGGTGCCTGTGCCTCGAGCTGCCCTGCCTGGAACGCTGCGTGGGGTAATCTGGTGTAACTGATCCACTGCGGCAGGGATTTCCCAGTGGAAAACGTCCCTGTTACTGGTCAGCTCAGGGAGAACTGGGAGGGAGTGGAGAGGGGCATTGAGGAGAGAGAAGAATCCAGGGCTTCCATGCAGGGTAGGTCCCTGGGAGCTGAGAAGAGACAATGCAGCAAACAGTTCCTTTGCTAAACTGGCTTTTCTCCAGAAAAATAAAAAAAAATAAAATTGCATTGCTCCAAGACTTTGGAAAAGAAAAGGAAACCAGGAAGGGAGTATGGCCAGGACAGCTGACCCGAGCTGGCCAGATTGCATATCACAGAACATCATCCCAGTTTATAAACTGGGAGAGTGTCCTGGGAGGGGCTGATCTGTGCTCAGGGACGGGCTGGGCACGGGGCAGGGGGTGCTGAGCAACTGCATTGTGCATCACTTCTGTTTCTTGGGGTTTGTGCCTCTCTCTTTTCATCATCATCATCATCACCATCACCATCACCATCAATTATTATTAGCAGTATCAATAATAATAACAATAATAATAATAATTTTATTTGATTCCAATTCTTCATCTGTTCTCCTCACAACCCTTGGGTTTTCCATTTTTGGGATGCCCCTCCCCATCCCTGTGGGTCAGAGCAGTGAGTGAGCAGCCCCATGCTGTTGCAAGCTGGGGTTAAACCACGAAATTTCCATAAAGCTTCTCTTTAAAATAAAACTTGTTATAAAGTCTTGACAAAAGAAACCTTTTTTTTTCCCCCCTCCTTCCAACTAAATCGAGTTGATTCAGGGGTGAAAATCAGAGATGCTTACAGTTCATTAAATCATGAAAAAATAACACATTTTAAAGCTTTTGAAAATAATGCAAATACTTTGGCTAATAAGACTTATTTTTTAAAGCAATGCTTTGGTCACTGAAGATGCCAAATTGATGGTCCTGCTAAATGACAAGCTCCAACCACAAAGGAAAGCAGTAGAAGCAATGGATTGTGATGCTAATTTCCATACTTTGAGCTTTAAAATTGTTCAGGACTTACTGTTTAAGCACAAAAGAGTTCTTCAGACAATGCCGCTGCTCTGAAATTTTTATTCTTTCCCCCGTCAGCTTGAAATGGCAAGTTAAAAATCAGTTCTGCTGACTAACTTCTCTTTGTAGATGAATCTCTGCTGAGGGTTCATACTGTGATTCTCATACATTATCTAAAGACATTTGTTCTTCTTCTTTCCCTGTTTTATGTATTTTTATGTATAACTATTGACTTTAATGGAGCTGCTCCCAGTCTTCCCTGCATGTCTGGCATTTATTTTATTTTATTTTTGCTCTTGCTTAGAAATGAGAATAAAGCCACTAGTTTGTTCTTTGAAAATATCCAGTACTATTGCTATTTATTAGAGCCATTATGAAAACTATGAGCTAAATGGAGATGATGTGAGGAGAATTCTAATTTTACTGACACATAGAATAGAAGCATTTGGGAAATGGTGGCTCTCACCCTGGGGATCAGTTCGATTGTTCCTATAGATATATATGGGAGCTGACTCAATTATTCTCATTTTAGTATGTTGATAAATATATTATTTTGTGGATAAAACTGATTTTTTTTCTTCTTTCAAGACCGCCAGGCTAAATTATGAACTTTGAATGTCTTCTTCTTTAATATAAGAAAGAAGTTAGTCCTATTCCAGATCTTTCCTTTTTAGAGCAGAGTTGTTTTACCCATAGAAATCCTATGCTTTAGGAATTGTATGGAAGCTCAGACTGTATATAAATCAGGAAGACATCAGGAAAATGTTGGACTTGCTTCTTTCCTACAGGCACTGCACATCCTCTGCATCAAAGGTGAAGAGAGGCAATTTTTATTTTGTGGGTTGATCTGTATTGCAAACCATGAGAACCTTGGCTGTCCCAGAGCCTGTTCTTCATGAGGCCATCAGAGAAACACCACAAATGAACTTGGCAGCACCAAAGTGTGGCAGCACCCAGACACGGCCCAGCTGCTATTTTAATTGGATGAGAGCTTTAATGAGCCAAGTGAGGTTAAGGCACAGTCCCAGCTTTGCAGCCCGTCAGACTGACAGTGTTTCATTTCACTGTCAGAGTTATCAAAATGTGGCTCCTTCTTCCCCACGATCCTCTCTCATTATAAGTTTTGCAGTAGTAGGGGGATGCAATTGATACGCAGTCAAATTGTTCCTGACAGAGAGATTTTAAAAGCTTTTAGATTGGATGTAAAGAAGGAAACCTTGTCTTTGCAGAGTCTGCTCAGCCCATCCATCTGCATTAAGCGTCTTAGAGTTACGCTGAGCAGAAATGACACCTTAAAGAAGGCTAAGTGCTGCTTAACTTTTTAATGTCATTCTTGGGAGGTCTGAAGTTGAGTATTTTTCTTTTCCTGATTGTGGTATCTCTCCATCATTTTATGAAAAATAAAACAATACTTGTGTTTTTAATAGTGGACTTTTCTGTTGTTCCTTGTGCACCATGGAGACCGGAGTTTGTGCCTCAGCTTAGGGAGTGAAAACCCCACACTGGGAATCGATCAATGTGTCCTTAAATATCTATTTATGAGAGAAGAAATAAAGCCAAAAACAAGCCTCTTACATTTCTTACCACCAGACCCCAATATTGCAGACTTGTCTTTTAATCCTGCTTCTGAGTCCATGAAGATTGTCATTAAAATTAGGGGTTATTTTTGTCCCGACACTTCATGATGGGCTGTTTCAGAACTCCAGTCTTGGTACTGTCAGAAATTTTGTATTTTTGGGCTTGTATTTGTTCCTTGTCAATTCACGCATGATTAATTTTCCGCCAAGCACGTCCTTCATCTTCAGTCTTAGTCTGGACCATTCCATTTCGTATCTTTCAGCAGAGCAGTCCTACAATGTCCCCTCACAGCCTTCCTTTTGCTACAGCTGCACAATCCCAGCTCTTTTTGCAGCCCTCCTAACTTCGTTTTTTTCTTCTTTGCTCATCGAGAGTCCTCTTTTTGGAACATAAATGACAAGAAGTGTTCCAGATGAAAACTCACCGCCTTAATCAATCCCATCAATATTTCTTTGCTGTGCTTGCCCAACACTCCTGGTATTGCACTTGCCTTATTCACAGGTAGATTAAACTTATTTAGAGTAATAGATCTTCCCTCCAGTACCATTTGCACCTGATGATTGCCTCGCTTAAAACGAATTCTTACCAGTGGTCCCTAAATTAGGCAGCTGAGCTTCACACTTTATTTCTAACCTGTGTCATACATTTAAACCTCGTGGTTATCCAGCTCTTCACGGGGAGAGGCGTTCAGATTTGTATTTTAGATTCTGTCCAATTTTTTTCTGCATAATCAAAATTTCCCAACTGCCAGCATGAGTGTGTGACTGTACTATCATCTTAGTCTCATCTGATTTTTCAGTGTTTCCTTTGCCCGAACTCTGCCCTGCCGTTTCTTCCTTGGACATGCTGCAGCATCCTGCAGGCCGGAGCCAACAATCACCTTTTTCCCAACCCTGACATTACTATTTTGTGCTCAGGCTTCCCATTTTTGCCTCATTCCTGACTCTGTTGCTTATTTTTCTGTTTGTTTGTTTTTTTTTTTTTTTTTTTTTTATTCTTTTTTTCAAAACCAATTTTAAACCACAGTTCAACTTGGACTGAGGATATATGAACATGGGGATAACCTTCCTGAACACTCTTCTTTAATGAAGTATCTGCAAAACAGAACATTACTTACAGTCTTTATTTGTATTTAACATTAGCTTCATCTAAATTGACATTTCTGCCTCTAAGTTACACTTAAAAGAAGTACTGAAAAGGTCTATGATCACTTAACGTGCAGTGGAAATGACAGCTAACAGTGCAGGGAAGTTTTGCTTTGGAGAAAGATTTATTTGAGGGGGAAAGTACTTAGCTATTCACAAGGAGCTAGGTCATGTAAGTATAAAAGTTATTTTCAACACTGTATCAAATTCAAGGTTAAAAGCTCATTCAACTCTTTTATATTAAAGGTAATATTTATAATATTGGTTACATTGGATTGTGCTGCTCGAGACATTTTAATATTAACAATGTTAATGCTGCAACAATGGCACCTCTGAGAAATATGTAATATGTGTCTGTGCTGTTAATACAATTCTTACTGCCATTATCTACTTTATCTCATTTCCATTAAAGTGATGGATATTAAGCAATATGAAATAGAAACGGCCATTTTCTCTATTTTCTGCTTTGCTAGCTGGCAGTAGGTAACTGATGAAAATCTCATTTTATCAAGCATGTTTTAGATTTCAAAACTGGACTGTAATGGGTGAATAGCAGAAATAAACTAACAATGAGTTTGGTCATTAGTACATAGAGATATTCAAGAGATTTTCTGAGGGTGTTCAGTAATTTGCTTGAGAAACATGACAATTCTTGTAGCCATGCATAATTTAAATACTTCTTTTCTATTTGTAGTCGTGTAACAAATAGATAGGAAACTTTGTTTTGTGTAACGTAGAAATGAAAGCTGATCTGCTGTCACAGAACTTAAAAATCCAGATGAAATAGTTAAGGCTTCCTTCAGTTCAGATTTACCTTTTCAAAATCTTTTTGAAGAGCCACAGAATTACACCTAAAAAAAGACACCTGAAAAATGACCCTGTCCCTTCTACTCATTTAACTGCAGAACACAATAGAATTCCTCCCCAAAAGTTGTTCTGCCAGCCTGCTGAGGTCCTCTTGAGACTGGCATTACTCATGCTGTACTTCCTGTTTAACTGTCCATCCTTTTTAAAATGATTTTGAAGAATAAACAAAGAATCTTCCCTCACAGGATGTTCCCCATACCTCTTCAAGGTGCTTGCAGTTCCCCTTTGTCCATTCTCCCAGAAGTTTTCAGTTATCTTAAAATGAGATGGCATGAACAGACTCGATGCTTTATCTGAAGATCCCTTCCCCATCCACTGTCACCTTTCCCTTGGCAGAGTTCGTCTCTATTGTTGACTCTCCTAATTCTGCAACATTTTGGAATTGACTCTTCCAGTCATGGAAATGGCAGATAATTCCCAAAAGTGCTGCCTCTGAACGTGTGATGCAGGGGTGTACAGATGTGAGATTCTCCTAAAAGCAAGGAGACAATGATTCTTTTAAAATTCATGCTTTTTTCCAATAGCCACTAAAAAAAAAACAAACAAAACAAACCAAAAACCCTGCAATTTATGTAATTACCACATTGCAGAGGAAACTTCTAGGGAAAAAAAGTGAAATGAATATGATCCATTAGTATGCAAAGCTGTAACTCAATACAGTAAAAAGAATTCATGGGCTTGCAATTACATTTGGTGCAGTTAATTGACTCTCACTTCTTTATTGCTTATAAACTGTGAATAAGATTTGAGAAAGGCTCACACACACGTGCACATATTGGCTTTATTAATCAGTAACTTTATTTTGTGTTGCAATTAAACCCTAAAAAACCACATCTGTATCCTTAGCTCTCTGTTGCTATCAACAACGTAACAAAAGTTTTGAGAGGTCGGGAGCCCTGAGACCACCCCAAATACTTCCTGAAGCTGAGACACAGCTCTGTTCACTTTTGCTTACCTGCAAAATACTTGAAACCCTTTTATTTTGACTTATTTGGCTGCGGAGTCTCTTTGTTGGTAGAGGATAAACAGGACTGAGAGGATCTACAAGCCCAGAATGTCCAACATTGCTGAGCATAAAGCCTTAGGAAATAAGTAATTGAAAATTGTAATTGACTTCACATAATTATATCCCTAATTTTCAGAACATTTGTATGTTAATCCCCAGGCAAAAATTGAAATACACTCTTCTAGGTTGTTTGCTTGTTGCAAAGGCAGAATATTAAAAACTTTGTGTTATTCCCTTGCCTGGCTGTATACTAAAGAGTTGAAATTGTACAAATATAATGTGGTGGGACAGATCAACACTGAGCACAGCAGCCTCCCTGCTATTGAAATGCTGGAGAGCTGCCAAACAAACAAAAATAAATCATTTCATATGACATTATTTTGACTACTTTGACAAAAGGGAAAAGCAACAAGACATTAATTACAGGGCTCTGCCAAACTCTGCCACTGTTAGCAAAGTGTTCTAACTCTCCTTTGCAAGAATTTGGTACTGAAATGGTGCCAAAATCTATATGTACCTTTTGGGTGCAGGTCAGTGCCATCAGTCTGGAAACTGCTTCAGGACTGGTAGTGACACAGAAAAAAAATCAAAATATTTTTCTTATTTATGAGTCCTGCTGTGTTACAGTTCCACCACTTCCCAAGATTTGGTAAAGACTGTCTGGGCAAATTCGCTGAAGGCTAAACTGAGGGATAAGGACAGAAAAGAGTTTGCCTGGGTGAATTCTTCCTCAGCTTTTCCCTCTCCTCTGTCCTCATTCAGCTCTTCCAGAAATGGATTTTAAACAGAAGCCTTTGCAGTGTTTGCTTTATGTCTCCTTTGGGTTTTGTCTTAAATGCTTGGAATTGAAAGTTGCTTTTTGTTTGTTTGTTGGTTTGGGAGTTTTTGTGTTTTTCTTTTTTTTTCCCTCTTCTTTTTTCTACCATAACCTCTTCTGAATGCAAGATTTAGTTGTTGGTCAAAGGTGAATTCTTTCTTTGCACTGTGTTTTAGCAAAATCGGGGCTAAAATTGGGACAGTTCAGTTCTTAGAAAAACTGATTCTGTCTCTCCCCAGTTAGTGAAGAGGTTATTCTGGGAAAGCTGTCACAATTCCATGAAGTGCTTTAAATACTCCTTCACTCCATAGGCTTTTGGCCAAGTTGTGCTCAGGAGTTCCGATGGTGAAGTAGGAGGTAGGGTGTGTTTCTAAATCCAGAGTCTGATTTAGGGAGAGGAGAGCTCTTCACCTGAGAAATACTCCCCCACAAGGGTCTGAAAGGGATGTTAGGAACTCTTAAATGATATTTGAACAACCCAGCTCCCCGACAGATCTCAGGGCGCATTTATCCGCTTCCTTTTCCTCTTGCTCAAGTGCCCTCCTGTGCCAAGGAGACAAAAGCGAGGCCAGGTTGTGTGGTGAGTTTCAGACAATAAAAGCATTTTGTCTGATTTTTGTGCTTGTTGTCTGTGAAAAACGCAATTCACTTTTTTGTTAGGATTTAAAAGTTTTTAATAAAAAGATAGTAAGGGATAAGACAATAAAGTGAAAGTTACGGGTCGGGTGGCCGGGTAGTCTCTGTCTTATCAACGGTGCGCCCCGACCGCAGCACTTATCTCTGTATTTATCCTTTAAAGTATTACATATGGATTAGACTTCCCAGTGTGCTTGTACATATATATATGTATATATACATATTCATGACCTATCCCCGCTTCGTATTATAATGAGCTCAAAGATTATTTGCCCCTGAGCAGTGCATCCTGGTGGTCGTGGGCCGGGGTCTCAAAGATGAAGTAAGGAGTTTTCTTCTCAGTTGAACTTTTTACCTTTCCTTGCTACACATGCTCTTTAGGCTCTTGGATTCGGCCCACGCTATGAACCTAGTTCCAGCCGGTTCAGGGGTTTGGAGAGCAGGGACCAGGTCAGATCACTCTCCTTTTTACAATAAATTTACATCCTCTTATCCTACTTCTGACAAGCACCAGCGATAACAAGGGGCTCTGGATGAATCATTCTTTAACCCCCCTTGAACTTTCTTGTATCATATCTACAGGGATTTCTTTCACTCAAGGATGGATTGGTTCTCCCGCACGTATAACTACATCCACTATTAACAGAACAAACTACAGTCATATTCTTATAGTGAAACCATTTTAACATTATACATTTAACATTCTTTAATATCTGCAGAAAGCCAATATTATAATATATATCTATAACATTATCTTTTCTGCTTGGGTTCTTCAGTCTGGTGGGGCTTGAGGCAAACGAGGACGGCGGAGATGTGCCTCTCGGCTGACCTGAAATCTTCCTTCTGCAGCACCATTCCAAGCACTCTCTCCAACCTTCCCAGCACCAGCTGGCTGCAGGATGTCCAGAACTTTGGGTTGTGGTCTCCTTAGGGCTCTGGCAGGGTCTGAGGGAGGGGAAGCCCTTCCTCCATCCCAGTTTGGTGTTCCTTCAGCTCTTTAACAGCGATTGGGAGCAGGCTGTTCCAGTGGGTTTATAGGAAACCTCAGCAGCTGGGGATGGGAAGTATTTGGGCTCAGCAATCACTCTCACTGTGCCAGAGAGGCTGCAGCTCCTAACAGGACCAGCATTGATCTGTGGGATGTGTAACCACAGAGAAACCTCTTTTTTCACTTTTTTTTTCCTATTGGTGTGGAGGGGTTTAAGTAGAGGGGGTAAAACAGAACCTTGCACTTGGGAAAGTCTCCCAGGTTTGAGTGGTGCTTGAAAATATCTTGCTCAGGGACTGGAGTTGTGTATGAACAAATGTGAATGTTAGAGGAGCATCAGCTGAAGAAAAGCTGGTGGATCTGAGCTGATTTTTTGTGTCTGCTTGTAAGTTTTAGGCTAAAGAGCTCCTGCAACTCCTCCTTCCTGGGTGGGCTCTATATCCAAAATAGTTATTCTGAACGTGCGCCGAGGGACTCTGAAATCCAAACCACTTTTTTTTTTTTTTTTTACCAGAAGGGAGAAAGGGACAAACCTCATTCAAATGTCAAGAAAAACAAAAAAAAGCAGTTTAGAGGAAAGGAGTGGAAAAAAATCCATGAGCGTGTTATAAACTGCAAAATAAAGTGATACTGTCCTCAGGTGGAACTCAGGGAGTTCTCTGGTACTGATTTCTGCAGGTTAGACCCACTGTGGTTTAGAAAGCTATGCAAAGAGTTATAGCATTGGCAGATAATTGTGAAAGCTTATCTAACATCCTGAAAATTATGGTGGGACTCAGGTAATTTGGATCAAAATATATTAGAAAATTCACCGAACAATAGAAAAAGAGTTGTAGGACTTGAGCAAAGAATTGTGAGAAGTGATTAGATGGCAGAAATACACCCTGCTGTTAAGTAAGAATGAAGAGATGAGATGAATAGAATTAAAGGAGTTTGTTAAATATATTAGAAGGATATAGATAGAGGCACAATAATTGATTTTTTCTTGTAGTCTTGCATTGTGGGAAAAAAGCAGACTCAAGGCACTTGAGCTTTGTATAAAGACTTCATGATTTTTTTTTTAATAGGTAAGACTTCAATCTCTTCCATTCAAAGATCCTGATATTAACTTAAAATCAAGCCCCAAATTAAAATCCGCAGAGAAAGGCCTGCTTTTCCACAGTGGCAGATTAGTTGCATGGTACATCTTAAGACTGTAGTACCAAACATGTATCTTAATTTTTTTTTAATAGAGTAGAGAAAGAAGGCAATCCAGAGTCAATTAATTTTGTTTGGATTTCCAAAGGAACAGGTAGACAGCAGTGTTGATGTCATTTGGCAATAGCGAAGTTGTACATGTCAGTACATCCTGCTGTCAAAGAGCTGAAAGACTCTCATAAGTCTTTCAGACTGGGAAAGTATCTTGATGGTAGTAAATGGACCACTCATCCTTTAATTAAGAAAAGGGGCTGTAAAAAAAAAAAAAAGGTATTCCTGTAGTGTCTCAGTGTGGTGCGTGGGAGTCTTTAGGACTGACATGTCTTTGTCTGCCCTCTCTGCGAGAGGTCTGCGAAACCTTCTCCAGAGTCAGCTCCCTGCGGGGCACCCTGGCAGCTCTGGTGGGCACCGAGCCTTGCAGTCAGCTCACGTCCATCAGTCAGGGAAAAGAGTCCTGAAGAAGGAAGGGAATCCCACTCAAAATGCTGAATAAGTACTGTCCTGTTGTTTGTTCGGATTAGCACAAAGTGTCACTCTGCGGTTCCATAACGGCTGAGGAAAAACAGATCTCATGGTTGGATCGGCAAAGGGGGAGGAAGAGGGTTGAGAAGGGAATCTTTAAAAGTAACTACAACCCCCTTAAGCCTAAAGAGAGGAGTCTTTTCTTCCTGCTTCAGTGGCTTAGAGCCAGTGTTCCATACCTGGGGCCAAACCTCAGAAGAAATTCACCCGAACAAGGTGTGAACTTAACCTTTTCTTTGCACATAGAAGCTCACCCTGCAGCCATGTAAAACGCTGAGATCCAGCCCAGTGTGCCTTGGAAGCATCGTGGTAAGGCATGGGCAAACGTGTGGAGACAACCAAGTACTTAACCTCAAACTCTTCTCAGTCTGCGTGTGGTGGGCTTGCTTTTTCACTTGCCTTCAATTACAGTCCTGCCCCAGGACCTGCTTGTTACTGAGAGAAGGGGATTCTGGCTGATCTCATTCTGGAAATGTGTTTCCTAGGTTTTAGAAATTTTGCCTCACTGAGGATAGGAAAGGAGGAAGAGATCCAGAGGGGACAGATTTGGGAACCTGCTAAGGACGCTGCCTAATCAACCATGGTTCTGCTGTTATCAGAGAAACAGGACAGTGCCTCTGAGTTTCATACCTGGGTGTGCACAGAATTTACTAAAAGCCTCCTGGGTTATTAAGGCATAACTTGAAACAGGAAACAAAATCTGACATGTAAGAGTAAGAAAACTTTGACATGGTTTAATAGAAATGATTAGAATTGTAATCTCCCTGAGACATGTTAATTAAAATAACACAACAAATGATGCCTCAGTGCAGAGTTTGACATGCACTGTGGCTTTAAGTTGTTTTTAATAAACATAGTAGACAGTAATATCAATTTAGAAAAAAGATAAGCAGGAATAAAATTCAAATTTAAATGCAAAGGTTAGAGTAGAACAGATGACTCATGCTTTATCTATATTGAAGTAATTATACAATGAGAATTCAGAACAGTGGCTTTGGACTTATAAAGAGCAAATCACCATAGTGAGATTTATCTTCTAAATAATTTTATGGGCAATACAAAAGTTTCTAAAACCTGCTACTTGAAGGATGGATACAAAAGGTCATTGCTTCTTGATTTCCACCTTTTTTTTTTCCGCTGAAGAACTTATCAATCATTCATGTTTACCAAATCATTTTAATTTTTTCCTGAGATTTCTTATTGAGGCTGTTGATTGCTTTTTCTGTGCATCTTTAAACTTTTCAAATGATATTCATGTCTGCTAGAAATGGTTGCCAGTACATTGGCAGTGTAAGAGTCTGCAGGCACGGTGATAAACAAATGCGTTCTCTGAGGAGATTTGGGAGATTACTGAGCTTTTTATTGTGCCTTAACTCACCTCTGAGCATCCTGAGTGCTTGCTGGGACTGGTGGCTCTGTTTTCAGAAATGTTTGATCATAAAACAGAACAAAGACATTTTAGTTATGAGGATTATAGAGATCTTGATTGAAGTGTTTTTAAAGTCTGACGTCAGTAGATGTCAACCTGCAGCGAGTTAGAAAGTCAGATTAGTGTGAGGCTATGAGGTGGTTTGCAGATGGCTGAAATGCCGCACCAAAACATTAGAAGACATGATTCGTAATGTTTATTTCCCCCTCAGTCAGAATTTATCATTTTGAATGCGTTCATATTTTTCCCTTCATAAGGTTAAAAAAGTATTGGTGTCTAATCTGTTTTCTCTCTGTGTCCAGATTATTAAATGCCATAATTAAGTGCTTTGCGGATCAGATTCTTCCTCCTTTGACAAAAAGAAGAAAAGATTCCTTAACTCTGGGGAATGGAAAAAGTTTTCACTGTTTTAGGGAAAAGTTCAGGAGTGCAGGTGGGAAGATGAGTTGTGGAGAGATGCTAAAGAGACCATCCTCTTTCCCTGTGGTTTCTTTCCCCCTCTCCTCTGCATCCAGTTGAAGTGGGAAGAAACTCAGTGATGGCAGATGAGGATGTAAAGGGAACTGGGATGAGGTTTGGACTTCAATATCTGAATACCTTTGTGCTGTAGGAAAAGTTTTTATGAAACCACTCAAAGTAGTTACAAGGCAAATAAAGTCTCTAACCTAATACCTGATTGTCATATTTACTGGTTTGGAAATAACGGACTCCTCTGAACAGCAGTGAGCATTTATCTACTGCTGTCCATCTTCAGATTCCTCAGAAATATTTGTCAGTCTTTTAATCCACTAAGCAGACTATTTCCTCCCTCCAGCCACTCACGGAATTGTTTCAGTTTTCTTGGGAAATTGCCTTTCATGTTAAATTTTCAATTCACTCCTCTGGTTTATATAAAGCTTAACAGAGCTGGCTTTTTCTCCGTGGTGTGCTGTGGTGTTGCTCATAAACAGTTTCCATTTTGATTTTACCTGAGAGCCCATGTAACCTGTCGTGGTAGAAAGGCGTGGGCAGCCTCCCCCCTCTCTGGGATTGCTGGCAATCCATCCACAGCTCTGATTCCTGCAGGTGGGGAAGAGCACCAGGAAAAGGGGTACGTGGCCAGAGGAGGGGAGGAACGATGTTCATGCAGGGTGAATCTGCAGACATGGACGTGTCGAAGAAATCAGATGATTTCTCCACCTTTTGGTGATACTAAATTCAAATTATTCCTAACATTTCTCTAGGGCTTTGGTTTATATATTTTTTTGACATTACAGGAGGAATGTACAGTGAAACATTGTTTGGAAACTTGAGATTTCAGCATGATTTCACACTTTTTTACGTATCTATATATATCTGTATCTATCTATATCTGTATGCATATATATAGAGATATATACAGACATAGATATATATAGAGATATGTATATATATAGATACATACAGACATATATATAGACATATACATATATATATAGATATAGATCTGTTCACATCTGCACTACATAATAGCCTTAACATTTTACCGTTTTTACCTGGGTTGTTAAATAATTCACCCATCATAATAAGAGTGCCCTTGTGATTTAACACAGGAATAACTCTGGTTCCTCTGACATTGTAAAAAGTTTATTTGGCTTTTTTCTCCTGCAAGCTCCTTGTATAACTTGGGATTATGCAGATGGACCTTACCAAAGGGTTCTTTGTTGGGTGTGAGTCAGCCAGATGAAGAAACAGGATTTATGCACCCAAGCAAAAGATGTGCACCTTTGTATCCCAGTGTGTTCCACTGTCTGCACGTTCCAGCTTTGTTCCACCCCAGCTCAGATGTTGTGCTGGGCTTTCATGCAGTGCAGAAACACAAAATGTGATATTTTACCTTACGCTGAGGTGCCACAACTAACCAAGTGAAGAGCTTTCCATTAGATGTTTTGGCTACTACCAGAAGTCTTTCTTGTCTAGAAGGTGGATAAAAGCAAGAAAACAAAGTCTCCTATGACTCAGTCTAAAGTACTGGAGAGATGAATTTTATGTCAGTTAATAAACCATGCAATGAGAGAAAGGCCAGAAGAAAGTCCTTGCAATAGCACTACTTATTCCTGAAGTGGGGATATATAAGATCAGCACATCTTCCTCTTAGTATCACAAAATGATGCTGTCTTAAACACCTTTCTTTAAAAAAAAATATTAAAAAAATTAAAATTTATTTAACTAAAAAAACCCCCCAAACCTTCTGCAGTTAACATAAACAAACCTGCAGGGCCAAAATAAAAAACATTAGAGGTGTCGAGATTCTTCTGAAGGATTTCTGGTTTAGCTTTTGGAATTTCCAGAGTAGAATTGCAGTGATAAACACCTTTATTAAAGTTTAATGTATTTTATTTTAAGAGCAAATAGGTGAAAACAGAAAAAACGGAAGTGTGTTTTTTTTTTCTGTACTATATGGTTTTGTCTGCTAATCAGTTAAGAAAAAATCTAGGCAATAAATAATTTTGCAAAACCTAAGGAATAGCAGCCCTCGGAGAGCAAGTGTTTTCAAGACTCCAGTGTGAAGGGATGCTGGGGCCCCCGTGCAGTCAGATGCCTGTAATTACTTGAAGGTGTTTTGTAGTGTATGAAATAACCTTTGATTTCCAAGGGAAAAAGATAAATACATGGAAATAAAATCAGATAAAGCCTGAATTCTGCTGTAGTATCAGGAGGTTTTGGTAGGGAGTGGTTAACAGCATGTTTAACCAGGCTATTGGGTGCATTTCACAGGGTTACCTATTGTGAGAAGCAATATGAAAATATTTAGGCATTTTGGAACTTCTGTTCCACTTTCCCCATGACTTTGCCCAAACTGTTGCTGTATTGTTAGAAAATGAGATTGTTAAATGATACAACCTCTCACATTCAGTGTTGTTTTCTCTAAAGAGCCCCTCATATAATTTTAGGTGGAGTTGGGACAGATGGGCTCCCAGGCAGATCTGGCTGGGTGGAAGTTTAGGTAGTTGCTGTGACATCATGAGCCCTGGAATGCTGGTGGGAGGATGATTTTGGAGAACGTACTTGGCATGCATGAGCTCTCACCTGTACTATGCCATGAATAGCCTTTTGGGAGATCTGACAGCAAAGTGGCAGCTTGGGAAAGACACATATTCATTTTAGAAAAATACTCCACCAAACACGAAAATTTTTGAAGGGCAGGCAGGCTATTCTAAAACTTTTCCCCCTACTAGAACGTTCTGGGTTTCTCCCTTGGGCAAGGAAACAAAGAAGGACACAGAAATACAAACTAGTCCTGGACCTGACCTGTGGTGGAGGTGGCAACCCTCTTGCTTTGCTGTGTTTTAAAGGTCGGTAATGACAGGCAGCTGCTCAGGGATGGAGGAGCTCCCTTACCCTGCTCTCCCTTCCCAGGAGACCTCACACAAAAATCCTGTTTGGAAACCTGAAAGGGAAGTCATTAATGATACTTTATTAAATGTTTAACTACTGTCATTTTGAAAAGATCCCCTCTGCCCTGCTCAGGTGAGACCCCACCTGCAGAGCTGCCTCCAGCCCTGGGTCCAACAGCAGAAGGACGTGGAGCTGCTGGAGAAAATCCAGAGGAGGCCACGGAGATGCTCCAGGGGCTGGAGCCCCTCTGCCCTGGAGCCAGGCTGGGCGCGCCGGGGGTGCTCACCTGGAGAAGGGAAGGCTCCAGGGAGAGCTCAGAGCCCCTTGCAGACCCTAAAGGGGCTCCAGGAGAGCTGGAGAGGGACTTGGGACAAGGGATGGAGGGACAGGACAAAGGGGAATGGCTTCACACTGCCAGAGGGCAGGGTTAGGTGGGATATTGGGAAGAAATTCTTCCCTGTGAGGGTGGTGAGGCCCTGGCACAGGGTGCCCAGAGCAGCTGTGGCTGCCCCTGGATCCCTGGAAGTGTCCAAGGCCAGGCTGGACGGGGCTGGGAACAACCTGGGATAGTGGAAAGTGTCCCTGCCCATGGCAGAATGATATTTTAGGTCCCTTCCAATCCAAACCATTCTATAATTCTATGTATGGGTCTGTGAAACAAACCTGGCAGGTCATGGAATCCCAGAATATCCTGAGCTGGAAGGCTCCTATAAGGGTCTTCAAAATCCATGAAATTTCCGTGATGTAAAGGAATTCAAGCGGACCAGTGCATGCAGATAAATCTATTAATTATGCAAAATACTCGAAAACCTTTGGGACATGGCAGTGCGGGGTGTTTTTCTTGGGTCATTGAAAGGGCAGTTTCAGTAAGGTCCCCTCCACATGACCCAGTGCTGTTCAGCAGGAGGTGAGCAGAGGAAAGTCACCTTCAAATGTGACAATGCCCATGCTCTGTTGTGCTCCTTCTCTGAAGGTTGTTGCATCTTTAGTAGATTCAAGAGAGAAAATGTGTGAAGATTTCTTTGCATCAGGACAAATGTCAGCTCCAGTGCTCAGGGCTATAGAACAGACCCACTTCTGCCAAATTTCCAGGGACAGTAGTATCTGGCAGAGGGACAGAATGAGCAGCTGGAGAGCAGGAGGATCTTAAGTCTCTCCAGCTGTTTGCTTCTGTGCAGCCGAGCCAGAACTTCAGTCAATTCCCCATTAGCTGGAACTGTAACAAGATAAATTGAAATACAGCAAGGTTGCATTCAACTAAATCAAATTGTGAATGGTTAAATTGAAACAGTGTTCTCGCATAGATGAATCCTATGGTGCATTAGAAAAATAATTTAAAATAGAGTTAACTGCAGGAGGACTTCATTTAGGAGATCAGATTAAGAAAAACAGCAAGAATAATCTCTTTTTGAATGAGATTGTATTATGCTGTGTAAGACACACAGGAAAGTGTGTGGTTTGAAAAACAGCTTTATCATAATTTAAACAACTTCAAGGGAAAACTGAGACAGGAGTTGAGTCCTTTAGTCTCACTCACCAGTGTCTAAACTGCCAACATAATGTAGATGCTTGATACCCAGGTAGAATAAGGTCTTTATTTCCGTAAAGTCAGCCTGGACTCTGGGTCTGGGCTTGGCATGAAGGGTGTGTGTGCCAAAGGGAAGAGCAGCAGTTTGCTCTGATGCACAGCTATGCTTTGAAACCCTGGATGCAGGGAGAAAGGCCAGTAGAGAAAAGCAGCCCAGGGGACAGTGAGAGGTGCAGCTCCAGCAGATTCACAGCCTGGCTCACACCTGATGTCAGCGGCAATCATCTGCTGATTTTTTTCCAGTAAGATGTTTTTAAAAAATAAAAGAAAAAAGAAAAAAAAATAAAGTGATGGTAGGGAAGGTGAAGGAGCTGCTGGGAGATGTCGGCCTCACCCCAATGGCTGTGATTTGCTCCATCCAGATTCAGATTCTTTATTTCTCAAATTTGTAAACTGTATTTTCTTCACTGTCTAATGCATGGCATACGCCTATTTTTTTTTTCCAACCAGTTTCTTCTACTTTTGGCAATTGTAACTCCTTACTGAAAATCAAGTGGGCTTGTCAGCTTTGCATTTTTGTTTTTTTCAAATAATAATTCTTTGCAGATCTGTTATATTTGAGAATTCTGCAACCATTGTCCTCATGAATACTTATTTGTTCATGTGAATTATAGTCATAAAATCAAATTTGAAATATCAATTATTTTTAAAAGGTCCAGCTGTTGAAATCCCTACATTTTCTTGCCCTCATGATTATCAGCTTCTTCTTACATTTCTCTGCCACTGTAGTGAAGCATCTTCCAGTAATGCATATTTAGTGATATGTCAAACAGCTGCTAGGAGCTATTTATCCTTCCTCTAATTTTTAATTCCTCTATTTTACTCTTTCAGAGCAAAAATACTTTTGTCTGTAAGACAGGCATTACATTATTAATGTTTAATTTCCTTGACACTCATCTCTGGATCTGCTTCCTCATCTTCCTGCATCTATAGCTTTATTTCTGTCTGTGTTTATGTGTTCTTTAGTCACCTCTGTGTTTTTATTGAACTCAGGCGTTTGTGTTATTTTCTGTGGTTGTTTCTTTGCCCTGCAGTTTGCAGCTGAGCAGTAAAAACCCATCTCCTGCAGTGATTTGCCTCTGTCCCAGGAGTGAGGGGCAGGGGTGCTGCTCTCTCTGCAGATCCGGGGCTGTTCCCTGCCCTGCGTTCCCTAGGCTGGAGCTTCCAGGAAGGTGACAGCTTCTTGCCCAGCAGGATGGGACAAAGTCAAAGGTTTAGAAAGAAAAAATCGCTTCTAATTTCCTGCTCTGAAATCTATCCACGAGTTTTAGGCTGTACAACTCATTGGAAAGTTAATTCTGTTGAAGTCCAGCTGCATAGATTTTTTGTTGTTGCTTTAAGGTGCTCGTCCTGAATCAGTTACAGTTGTAGGCAATAATTGAAAGTCAGCCCTTGTTGGCTGATGGGCAGGAGCTGGGAACAGTTTGAGGTGTTTCACTTGGCTAGCACGGGGCTGAATTACACATTGCTTTGTTTTATTTTGACCTAGAAAAGTGTCACTGTGGTAAAGGACCATTGCTTGCACCTGGAGAAAGGCCAGCCCCTGGGCACTGTGGACTATTTGCCGTTCTTAGATGAGTCTCAGAGGGAAGTTGTAAACATTATTAATTGTAAAGTAAAGCAGGTGTGTTAAGGATCATAATCAGGTGATTGAAATGAGCCGAGGGAGGTGATTTTCTAGACCAGGTGTAGGTTTCAATAGGAAATACTGCATTATTGCTGACTTTCAGTGTCACACAGATATTTATTTACAGGCGTGTGTGGATGATCTTTTGTTGGGTAAGAGGAGTTTTCTCTCTCATGGAGCAAGAACACCTTAAAAAGTAAAGTTAATGTGAGTTACGTGTTGGTTGGGTTTTTTGGGGGGATGTTGTTTTGTGTGGCTTTTTTTTTTGTTCTGGGGTTTTTTGGTTTTGTTTTTCTTTTTTCTTAGCTGAGTGCAAAGTATCTGATTTGCAGTTGGGCAGATTTGAGACAGCTAATTACTAGTGAATTATTACCAAAATTTCAAAACAATCTCCACAGTCATGGACCAGGTCAATTTTTTACCCACTTTGAATCAAGAGGAGATGAGGGAAAAGAGAGATTAATTAAAATGAAGTCTCCAGGCTCCATCACCTCTCTGTGGCAGGCAGAACTTGAAAAATTACTTTTGGCTGCTTGGCCAAATTCTGGTTATTTGCTTGGCTGCATGATAAAACCATCCATGACCTTCATCACTAGAGAAGACTACAAATCTTTTGTGGTGGAGAAAAACAACCAGAAGCAATAGGAGAACATTACAACTTCTGAAGTGGAAAATTTCAAATCCTCTTTTATACTTACGGGAAAGAATTGTGAAAATATATTCTGTAGGGAGGATAAAAGAGCCATGGAAATTTCCAAGGCAGGTTGATGTATAAAGCATAGTTCTAAATTGTTTTATCATAATAAATGTAACATTTTTGGTTATTAGTATTTTGATTTATGCAGACAAATAGGTTTTTTAGCTGTTGATATCCAGCAGTATATGACAAATATGAAAATAGGCAGTATTGCAACCAAGTACAGATAATTCGTCAAAGGCAGATCATGTGGACTGCCAAGAAGTTAAAATACATGAAAAAGCGATAAAAGTGCAAAGCTGTGACTTTTTAGTAGCACTTACTGGGTTTGATAGTTCTGTGATTCAGCTTTTCTGTCGTTCCCATCTAATGGACAGATAATGGTTGCCAGGGCAAGTGATGTCAAAACCTCTTTCTGACTTGAAAATGAGATTGTGCCAATTACTGGTTGCTGTGTTAGTCCACAGAAGGATTCTGGTGTAGGGACCATTTTCCCTTGGCAATTGTCATTGTTATGTGTTTTGGGTAAAATTGCTAAATACAATGAGTGGTGCAGCTCCATCTGTCTTTGCTTATGTGAAAAAAACCCACCTCCTTCCAGTCTCTAACAAATGTGTACCTCTCCACATCACCTTTCTGATGATGTTGGTGATGGAGATGAAGAACAAGGGCTCATAAGTTTCCTTTATTTGGGTATTGCTGGCAGCAGCAGCAACATTTGCCTATGGATTAAGTGCTGCCAGGCCCAAGGAAGGATATAACATCAGTGCAGCCAGAAATCTACTGCTGGAAAGCTGTGTCCTGGGCTGTATCCACAGGGGAGCAGCCAGGAGGCTGAGGGGTGGGTAGTGCAGTGAACTCAGCCTTGTTAGACCGCACCTGGAAGAGTATGGAGAAACTATTTCTGCTTATGCAGAGCATCAGAATGCTTTGGGTTGGAGGGGACCTTAAAGAACATTTTGTTCCACCCCTGCCATGGGCAGGGACACTTCCACTATCCCAAGTAGTTCCAGACCCTGTCCAGCCTGGCTTTGGACAATTCCAGGGATCCAAGGGCAGCCACAGCTGCTCTGGGCACCCTGTGCCAGGGCCTCACCACCCTCACAGGGCAGGATTTCTTCCCAATATCCCATCTCTTCCTGCCCTCTGGCAGTGGAAAATCATTTTCCCTTGTCCTGTCCCTCCATCCCTTGTCCCAAGACCCTTTCCAGCTCTCCTGGAGCCCCTTTAGGCTCTGGAAGGGGCTCTGAGCTCTCCCTAGAGCCTTCTCTTCTCCAGGTGAGCACCCCCAGCGCTCCCAGCCTGGCTCCAGAGCAGAGGGGCTCCATCCCTCGGAGCATCTCCGTGGCCTCCTCTGGATTTGCTCCAGCAGCTCCGCATCTGTCTGCTGTTGGGAATCGCAGGGCTGGAGCAGCTCTGCAGGTGGGGTCTCACCTGAGCAGGGCAGAGGGGCAGAATCCCCCTCCCCTGCTGCCCACGCTGGGGCTCAGCCCAGGGCATGATTGACTTTCTGGGCTACAAGCTCACATTGCCAACTAATTAATGTTGCACATCATTGCTGTGCCTGCACATAAACAGATACCTGCAATGCTGGTACTTGGCATTTCTTACACTGACTGCGTGGTTTCAGCATTTAGCCCTGCTGTGTCTGGCTGTGTCCCCTTACATTTTATTGATTGTCTCTGTGTTTGACACAGAGTTACCCCACAGCTCTGAGATGGGATTACTTCCTGCTCCTCTCTTGGGATTGGTATAATTAAGAATAGGGAAAGAAGTTTCCAGAGCTTTTCCGGATGCTCTGCTAGGCAAGGGAAGGGGTGAGGAAGTCAGGACCATCACCAAACACCCAGTCCTGCTGCACTTAACCTTGACTTGTCACCTCCTTGGTCCTTGTGTCAATGACTTGGCTGCACCTGGCAAATTAAGGCATCAGTAGGCTCCTTCCGGCATAAAATAGCTCCAACGTAGCCATTCTAATTCCAAATAATCAGTATTGTTTCCTGTAGCCTGTTATTATCAGCTGAATGCATCCTTTCAGATACAGGATAGAAAATATGATCAGAATATAAATGCTGAATTAATTTGAAATCCATTAGGTTTAATATAGCAATGTCTCTATAACAGCTCAAAATATTGTAGAGAAGAAAACAACACACGCACTTGCTGCAGAACAAATATTGGCTTTAGCTACTTTTGCAATATTAAAATGTCTTTCTTATTTTGAGTAGCTGAACTGTATGGAGAAAACTATTTATATCAGCTTTTCAGCTCGAAAGGAGAGATAACTCTGAGCTTGGGCAATTATGTATATTTGTAAACGAGTGGAAAAGTATGGTTTATTTATAAAGGAGCCTATATGCATATATTAGTGTGTAGGTTTTACATCCAGATAGTTCTCTTCAACACTCTTCAACATTCAAAACTTACTTTGTTTTTCTGAAGTGAGTTGGGGCTAAATAGTGAGGAACTTTCTGTGAGTACTGACCTGTATGCAGCTGGATTCTTTCCGATTTTAAAGTGTTAAAGAGAAGTCACAGAATCACAGAAAGGTTTGGGTTGGAGGAGACCTTGAAAACAGTTCAGTTCCACCCCCTGCCATGGACAGGGACACCTTCCACTACCCCAGATTGCTCAGAACTTTATCCAGCCTGGCCTTGGACACTTCCAGGGATCCAGGGGCAGCCACAGCTTCTCTGGGCAGCTTCTGCTCATCCCTCCCCACCCTCACAGGGAACAATTCCATCCCATCTAACCCTGCCCTCTGGCAGTTTGAAGCCATTCCCCTTTGTCCTGTCACTCCATCCCTTGTCCCAAATCCCCCTCCAGCTTTCATGGAGCCCCTTTAGGCACTGGAAGGTGCTGGATGGAAGTCCTAATGCTATATATAAAAAGAGAAAAATGTGTTTCTGTTCAAGTTTTTTAAACTTAACGAAAAACATAAAGCAATGGGAATTTTTAAGACAGTGTAATCTGGACTCACAAATAATTACATCAAGCTGACTTCTCTTCCCTGATAATAAGGTGACTGTCAGACTGATTCCACAGAAATCCCTTGAGCAGTGATCACTAAATCCACCAGACAGCTAAGAGGAATAACCCATAGCCAAAACAAAGTTTTGTTAATAAACTCTTCAAATACACAGGTCAAGACTCTACCTTGTAATCTCCACTGTGCTTTTATACCATTCCAATTAAAAATATGATTTTGGAGCACCAAAATTCACCTATCATCACATTAATGCTTGTGGTCATGTAAATAAGATTCACTCGTCTGGTTTTTAATGTGTTTAGCTTCCAGATTGCATACAAACACTACAGTTCTATAGTTCACAACCCCAAAGCTGTGAGATTACATCCCAAATCTTGTTTTTCTGTTTTTATGAGGTTCTTGCAGCTGTGGAAAAGTTTTGCACATAATGTAAGATAATCATCGTTCTATAGTCAGTCAATGGAGAGATATACTGAGGAAAAAAAGTTATAAATGATTTAAGACACCTATTTGTGATGGGTTGAATTATCCTTTGGATCTGTCAAGTGTAATGATCTTCTATTCTTTCTTTTTCTAAAATAATATCACTTAGCATAACATAAAGTTGGATTTTGAAACTCTATGTAACTACTCAATTTTAAAAAAAAAAGGCCATAAAAAGTATATGGATGAAGATAATTGCATTCATCACAAATAAAGAATTTAATATTACTTATCTGTCTTTATGCCTTTTATCTAGAGATGTCAAAATACATGACAAAGGATAAAGAAGTATCACTTCTGAATTTTACAGATAGGGAAAATAAGTACTGTCTGTTATTTTCCTCAAAGTCACAGAAGTCTACATTAATATATGCCAAGTTATTTTACCATGTCTAATGCCTTGTCCATTAAAAGATGCTGCTTCCAATAACTTTTCAACCCAAATGGGATTTCCATTACACTCACAACTTTAGGTTGAAACAGATATAAAATCTGTAGCACTGTTTAAGAAAGAAACCCAACTCTGCATGACTTTCTCAGTCACAGGTCACATTCAAACTGATGCTCTGCAAAATTACCATTTTGTGCTTTTCTTTTAGGGAAAGCAAGAAGAAATCAGCTTTTAGCTCCCCCTCTTCTTGCCAAGAATATTTTATCTTTTCTTCAAGCAAATGTCTCTTGTGCCTAATTCCTGCAGTTAACTCTTCCTTTCTTCTGATACTCTGCGGCTGAAGGGCAACTTCTACAATGGGCAGAACTTCCTAGGAAGTATTTTACAAAGGCACTTTGGTATTAAAAATGAGAACATGCTTTTAAAACAGAAAGAAAATCAAAGATAAATCTGTAGTTGTCTTAATGGCTGCCATTTGTTGGGGTCATCACAGTGTTTGTTAATGGTTTGATCGTTGCCTTAGAACCACAGAATCTTTAAAGTTGAAAAAGGTCTTTAAGATCATTGAGCCCAATTGGTGCCAAAGCCACCACTGACCCCATGTCCCCAAGTGCCACATCCACACAGCTTCTAAATCCCTCCAGGGATGGGGACTCCATCAATGCCCTGGGCAGCTGTGCCACGGCTGGACAACCCTTGGGGCGAAGAAATTTTCCCAAATATCCAATCTAAACCTCCCCTGGCACAACCTGAGGCTGTTCCCTCTCCTCGTGTGCCTGTTCCCTGGGAGCAGAGCCTGACACCTCTGGCTGTCCCCTCCTGTCAGGGAGCTGTGCAGAGCCACAAGGTCTCCCCTGAACCTTCTTTTCTCCAGGCTCAGCCCCTTTCCCAGCTCCCTCAGCTACTCCAGACCCTTCGCCAGCTCCATTCCCTTCCCTGGACACACAAATATTATAGAAATTGTCATGCTTTCCCCCCATTTTGTACCTTTTAACCCTCAAGAACTTTCCAGGTTTTATTGCATAACCCTCTTTACTGTAATCACTCTTAACCCTTCTTGCAAAATTTAATGCTAAATATTCTCACAGCAGCCCTGTGTATTCATGTTTCACCTAACCCAGCTTTATTATGAAGTTACAGTGTCCTTTGTCTTAAGGAAAAACCCTTATCCGTAAGATGCTTCCATATTCCTGAATCACAGCAGCTGTCCAGCACTGTGTGAATTGTTGGGAAGTGTAATACATCCGTGGAATTCAAGCTCTTCAAACATTCCAGGGTTTTAAAAGATCAGTGGCTTCAGTTTAGAGGGGAAAAAGATAAAGTTTTCCAGTTGCTAGGAAAAAACTCCAGTTTTTAAAGTCTAATGGGGCTCACAGATTTCACAACTGACCTGTCTTAGTTGTGGTGAGAACTGACTTGGAGCTGCCTCTGAAAAGCAGAATTTGAAACATGTAATTTTGTTTGATTTTGCATAATCAACTGCAGTGAGGGGCGACAATCCGTGAAACTTCACAGCCAGGATCTAACTGTTTGAGGAACTGTGTGAAAAGTTTTCCCATCCTTAGGATTTACATAGGGGATGATATTGTGCCAAAATTTAACACCCGTTAATATCTATTAATAAAATAGTGTTTTCTTAAGTGTCTGCATTTTATAATAAGAGGAATATTTCGAAGTTGGGTTATTATCTTTCAGTAGATTTCTAACAGATGAATCTAAATATATGTGTGCATGTGAGGAAATTGATAGCTTCTTTAAAAATATATATTAAAAAGTAGTAATATTAAATGTTTGTCAGCAAAGCTGAATATTTACTGGTTAAGGTACCTTTTAACATTATTAAAAAGAAGCGTAAATATTGCATCTGTTGTCCTTGGAAAATACCAGAAAATATTCCTGATTTATTATGTGGGAGGAAGGACATGAAAAAAGATGTGGCACTGAAAAATTGTACCTTGCAGGAGAAAGAATTGGCCAAACAGTAATTTGTAAAGCTTAACTTGCTCTGTGAAAACTCCTTCCCCTGCTTTGGGTTTCAGGTGTATAAATCACCCCTCTCTTCTCCATGTATGTGCTGAGCAGAAATCGGCTGTTGGCTTTTTTTAGGCAGGTTTTGTTGTATTTTGAATTCTTTTCCTAACAGAAAGCATGCACCCATTAAGCTGGTATAGCTTCCTCCTTAGATAAATTAATGCAAATCTATAATGTCCTATTTTCACTTTTAATGCTGTATTTTGCACACCAGGTCTTTGCCTTTGACCTAAAATAATAGTTTTGTCTATTTTATATTTTAGATGAGTTTAGTAGTTTAATAGCAGTTTTCTCAGTTCTCTACAATGTCTACTATTTAATTTAATTTATTTTTTTTTGTCTTGCAAGCTGCCTACTTAAGCTGAAAATACACACTTAACAGAATAAACCAAAAATCTTTAGTTTTTAATAATAAAATAGTTCTGCTTTTATGAATTCAAAGCAGTGTCATTATTTTTAGCATGATCATGTTAAATGATATTAATTCAATCATTATAAAATATAAGCTAGAAAGATCTCAGGGGGTTTTTTAGTTCACTCCTCTACACTGCCAAAGTTGAGACACAAAGATTTGGTTGTGAAAAATGTAGGATGAAAGATGAAATGGAGGGAGGGGAACAGGGAGGACCCCCCAAAATCAAACCTAGAAAACTCCGAAGTGAATGGCTGAAGATAAAGGGTGAATTTTGGCTCCCAGGTTAAATGGCAGGGAATGGCCTCAGCATAACTTGTCTTTTAATTAAAATTATTTCAGCCTTTGATTATAACCACTGATCAGTGACTTATGTTCTGAGATAAATCCGTGTTATATAATAAATGCTGCTCCTTCTTTAGGCTTCTTATTTCATTAATTACATGAGTTGAAAGGCTATAGTTGGAAACAGGAATAGTCAGCAGGAAAGGAAAAATGCAAGAACCATTGTGGGTGAGCTTTGGGGTCCTGTGGTGAGTTTTGATGCTGCATAATTTGCCTAAATTTGTTTTTCTGTGGTACTTGTCAAGGTGTGCAGCCTTTCCTTGGTGCTCAGACCGAGCTCCTTCACTCCTGGCAGCTGCTGGGAGAATTCTCATGTGTGTGACCGTGAGTCGCCTCCGACACCGGAGGATCTGAAGCAAACGCGACGTCAGGATGTCTCCCTTTGCTCTGCAGTGTGGCCAGGCTCTCTGAAAAGAGGATAAGCCAAGCTGATTGGAATTTTCCCACTATTACCTTTTTCATGGGCAGTACTGATATCCAAAGTCTCAGTTTTGGCTAAGTTTGGGTTGTATCAGCTGTCAAAAATCCCCGATCACTTTTCCACTTTTCCATCATGAGGATACTCCAGATACCTTGTGGAGACTAAAAATATTTGATATTTGAGTTGTAGTTTGAGGTTTTGTAAAAAACTGTGTCCTTTCTACATGATGACAAATGTGATATTTGTTCAAAAATGTCTTACTCGTCTCCAGGTTTGTTTTTTTGGTTTGGTTGGGTTTTTTTCTGAAGTGGGAATTCCAGTTCCATACAATCCTTAGAGCATCCTTGGCTTGCATGAGACACTGCTTTTGTGTTAGAAATATGTTTCTGTTTCCAGTTTGTTTAGTTGTGGGCCACCAATAGGTATTTTGACAAGTAAGGTCTAATCAAATCAAGTCAGTAGAAAATTACGATCCTTGTGATAAATCCAAAAGGTTTTAGCAGCATGCTTCTGGCAAGCTCTTGCAGCAAAGGACACAAATAATGATTTTCTGAAACTCATAATTTGGCCAAGTACAAACAGGTTTGCTTGAGGACGTCTCGATGGCTGCTAACTCTTGGATAAATTTCAAAGTACCAGTGCAAATTATAAAAGTATTAGGGTTATTAAGATTACAGCTGGGGAAATGAGTATCGGGAGGGCTGGTAAATGACCTTAATAAAGGGATTGATACTGTTTCCTTATATCTTCTGACAATTCTCAAGAGGACCTGGGGGAAAAATTAAAGTCAACATCATGCAAAACCGAGGTGGGAATATTAAGTTGTAAGGACATACTTTCCAAAATAAGAAAAGCTTGAGATTTTTTCCACATAAGAGGTAAAAAGAAACTGATGAAGGGTAGTCTAGCAAAAAGTGAGTCAGGATTATATTTCTTTTCCAAGTGATGTTTGGAGATTCGCGTGTTTTCCTTCCACTTTCAGTCACCTCCTTGGTATTTATTTCATTTAACTTTCTCTTTGTTATTGTCTTTTTCTCCTTCCCCCTGTTTTTGTGCCTTTCCCTCTCTCTTTTCTTCTTAGGTGTAAGACAAAAACAGAAGAATATCTACATGTGCCTCCTATGATGTGCTTTCTTTTTAAATAATGATGAGTTTATCCATCCCTTTTCTTTTCAAAGCAAACAAAAGATTTCACTTGCACTGTTTTTTGGTTATTGCCACGGTGCAACCGTCCTTTAAAAGGCTGTAGCAGTTTCAAAAAGATACAACCGCATTTGGAAAATGTGCAAGAATTGAAGAATATGAATTATATTAGGGCAAGAGTGTGGATTAAAAAAATAATTAAGCAAATTAGAATGTGTTGAAAATACGGATGCTAGTTGGAATTCTCAGAAATGCTTTGGAGGCCCATTGCAGTAGATATCGCAAGATCCTAAAGAATGAATTCTGCTCTAAAGAACCCATGCTCTAAGCAAGCCATGAGTACAGGAGTTTTATCAGTCTAATTATGAAGAGCTGGGCTACAGTAAAGAAGACTTTTGTTAATGGCCCCATTTAATAACTTTTCGCTACTCAAAGAGCCCCATCAGACAGAAAAGCAGTTTAATTGAGCAGCACTATCTTTGTTCCAGAAGTCTGGTGCCATATCCCAAGTCAAGCAAGACGTCTGTTCACCAGTGGAGTGTTTTAATTACAACACCACAATTTTGTCTTTTTTAAAATTCTTTTCTTGCAATGCTTAAATTGCCAACTTCATTGACCTCAAGCTGCTGTGACTTCGATTTTGTCTTGGGCCATTTTAAGTCCTGCACTTTTAATTTTGCTCTTTTTTCTTTATTATTATTGCTGTTTACTCACTGCCAAGGAAGTTGGGGCACTTTTTCTTTCTCCCTGAGTACACTTTGCTGAAATAAATTGTAGCATGTGTATTGTCTTTAGAAAGAGACTTCAGCCATTCCTGAGACGGTTGGACCATTTCACTCACATGGAAGTGGGGCAGTGGATGAAACGGTGTAAAAATGAGAGGAGATGTGGTGGAGGAACACGTGCCCCATCTCATACTGTTCAGTAGGGTTGGCTGACTCAGGAAAACACCGGTAGTAGCTGGGCTTGCGCAGTCGCAGAAGGAGATGATAAAATAAAATACAAAGGAAAGGCTGTTTCATGAGTCAGCAGGAGGCTGAGCTTGTAGAAGAGAGGAAAAGGAAAAAAAAAAAAGGCAGAATAAAGCTAGAAATTGAAGTAAAAGGAGAGGTAAAGTAGATCTTGCTGTCTGTAGCCCCAGGGCAGAGTGTGTTTGTACAGATGCTGTGGAGGCTCTGTTTGATGGGGGCTTTTTCCTCCAGCAAGGCAGAAAACAAAGTCATGTAACATTATTTCTGATGTTCTTTCTTCAGGCCTGCCTTTACACTCCAGAAAGGATCTCTTAATTTTTCAGGATCAGAATATATGTGTCATATAATTTTAAGTATCCAAGAAGATATTGCAGAAGTGCAAGAACAGATGGAATCCTTTTTTCCCTGGAGCCAAGCCTACCTCTGCTTCACTTCAGCAAATCACCCACTTGAACGTTGGTTTTCTTTGTTTTTTTTTATAACACGTCCTACTTTATGGTTGCATCTAAGGGGACAGAATTCTATGAGTTATTAGAATCAAAATCAACAGTTTTTGAACATTTTCTTCTGCAACTTGAAAGACTCAGCTGTAATTCCTACTATGCATCTGCTGAGTCATGGTGCTTTTTTACTGCTTACTGTGAGAATGCTGGTTTGCTCCTCAAATGGAATAATGGACTTAAAAAGTAACCTCTTTCTTTCTTATAAAACTTACTTTAGAAAGTACCATAAAGTACTTTTTTATATATAAAAAGTACTGTTGTAAAAAACAATTTGGGAATATGGTAGTCAGTGAACAGGGGAGACTTCTACCACATTTAGAAAGATTTGGGGTAAAGACAGGAAGAAGTTCTTGAAACCAGAATTTTATTGCAGGCATAGATAGGGTCAGTGAAGAAAGAACATGTGTGGAGGGGATTCTGTGAAAAAGGAAGGGATAAAAAATGACATTCCATTTTTCTGCAGTTCTTGATGAGAGATATTTAGGTATAGTCTTAACACTGTGAATAAAAAAAAAAGAAATATTTTTTTCTGTTCAATTTCTACATTTTTTTCAAACTTTTCTAAACTTTCCAAATATTTGGCCGCAATATATAGGGACTTAAACATTTCATTCACACTTTCTACCCAGCCTCAAAAAATCATGGGCTGTGGGGTGCTACCAGGTCCCACACAATCGATGTACTGAATACCCCATGGCCTGTGAGTGGATGACTCTGGGAATTTCGTTTCCCTGGGCAGATCAGTGATGTTCTGTGAAATATCCATGTGGATCAACTGTGGTGTCCACTAAAATGGCATTTATGGTAATTGAATTGAGTTTCTCCTGTGTGATGGATGCATCATCTGAAAATGAAAATGAAAACATTGGAGTCGTATGGATGTCCAGGGAATATTCTTGTGGTGAAGGGACTCAAGAGACCAATTCCCTGATGATTTGGCCTTCGCCATGTTATATAGTCTTAGGAAAATCACGGGGAGTGGAATCCGACTCCAAACTCCAGTTGTCTCAAATGCAAGGGTCAAATCTGACCTCGTATACAGCAGAATTATCTCCTAATCCAGAATAACTGCCCGGGATGATGGGGCTGTATCCTCTGAGGAAGCTGCCTTCTCTCCCATGTAAAGACAGCCTGGATAACTGCTTAGGCTGGATGCCTCAGTTCTACATGGTTATGTTTAAATGAAATTAAACCAACCCTTAATCTATCTGCAGATTTTTCATATGCAAATGAACGTGTTAATGTTTTATTTTCATCTTTTTTCCCATAGAAGCAATAATTAGGTATGACCCAGAGCTGATTGTGCTGCACCATACACGCACACGGTACTTCAGGAATCATAAAGAGGATAAACAGGATCGATACCAGTAGCACAGAAGGCAAAACTGGATATGTGTAATCACATTTTATGTCTCTCCTTCAAAACTGAAATGACCAAAATTCACAGCATCCATCATTTCCTAAAAGAAAATAATACCAGACTATCCAGTATTTAATTTTTTTTTAAAAGGAAAGGTTTCCGGATTTGTGTTGGTGGTTTACAACTCCTCCACCCTTCCCTTTGTCAGTCTTCTTTCTAGCAGCTCCCAGCTGCCTCTTGTTAACATTCCTGCAGACATTGCTGGTACAGGAGGTCAGTCAAAGACCCTGTGTTTTGAATTAAGTTCTTCTTTATAAAACACTTTATGCTTATTTATTAGATGAGTCATAGACTTGATTCTCCACAGAGTTTATATTTACAAATAGTCGTGAAAGAATTACTCAAAGACCGTGAGCTAAATCTCTAAATGGAAGTTGTCTTCTAAAGACATAATGCTAAAATTCCAGGAATTTTTGAGAAGGAATTATTAAAAACAAAAACAACAACAAAAAACCCCCCAACAACAAAAACCCCCAAATGAATAAACCATGAAAAAACCCCACCACAATTAAGAGCAAGAAAGAACCTACCTTAGAAATGTATAATAGCAGTGGAAATATAAGGAAAATAAAAATATGACTGCATGCAAGCTTTCCTATATAGAATTCCACGGATGCTGATATTAATCATCAATTACATAATAGATGTAAACAGATAACATCAGCCTTCTGTCAGCATTACACATAAGTCATGAGGTCTCTAAGATTTGCTTTCAAACAATTACATTTTTTAAATTAATAGAACAGCTTCCATGGGATCATTGTAAAAATTGGAGAACTATAAAGTCACCAGCATGAATAAATCATAGGTTATTGTGCAGTTATGCTGAATTAAGAGAGTGTTTACATTTACTTAGAAAATATCATTGGTTATCATATATCCAGAGAGTTAAAGAATAATTATTATGTTTAACAAATGTATGTTCTGGTGGGGAAAAAAAGAAGCAAGGAGTGCTAATAACTGAATATTATGCTGGAAAAATATGAGTTCCTTTTGCTTTTACCAATATGCATCTTCCCAGAGGAAAGAGGTAATTTTAACATAGTAATTCTAGATCATAAATTGATTGATCCTTGTGGATAGAAGCTGGGTCCTTCAGGAAGGAGTGACATAAATAGATTTATTATTACTTTTTATGGCAGGATGGGCTCTGACTGAGGAAGGGCTCAGTCTGCCTCAGTGCTTGTGTACCACTGGAAAAGAGAAAGGGTTCTCATTGACTAACCCCTCAACCACTTTCTCCACCAAAGGCAGAGAATGGAACAGAATTCTTTTGCTGCAGACCTTGATTCATCCATCTTGGGACAGTCCTCACAGTACAGTTGGCGTTTGGTTTTTGCAGCTCGACAGAACTCAGCTTTTCGGAGCTGCTGTGAGGTGGCAAAGCCAAGGCCGGCACAGGGAATGGCCAGAACAGTCAGGCACAGGAGCCAGGTGGAACAAGATGTTTTATTTCACGAAACTCAGACACAAACCAGGTCCCTTTTTTTTTCTTTCTTTACATCTATCTGCTCAGCATCAACGGAACTTGTTAATTCAAAAAGCACTTTGGGAAGGAACGTGGGGCGAGAGCTGCAATTCAGGAAAGCTTCTTCTTGTCCTTGACCTTTCCATCTCAGCACTTGCGCAGGCTGCTGGGTTTTGTTGTTAAATGCCAGCCTGGAGTTAAGAAGGGATGAAAAATTATCAATTATAAAAAGAATTGCCTTTCAAATGAAGATCAATACAAATCCTCCAAGTGAGGCAAGCAGAGCTACAGGCAGAAGCATTCAAATGTGGGATCAGGAGGAGGGATTTGTATTCTGAGGCCTGGCCCTGTTAGATATAGCTAGAGGCACTCTACATATCTATCAGAGTAGAGATCTGTATTGCAAATATATTTCTGTGCTCAGATTAAAATTTTGGGGGGTTTTATTAATAATTGTTATGTTCCCCTACTCCCATTTTCTTAAGGGTTTATTTTCTTACTCCTGGTTTATTGCTCTTCAAGCTGATGTTTACTGTGAGCACAAAAACTATTGCATTAACAGACATAAAATTCAGGTATAAATTTACTTGGGGGAAAAGAGAACTCAAGTGATGGTAGCTTTAACACTCCTTAAAACTTCTAATATACTGCCTGTGCTCCAGGTCCTGTTATGTACAGAGGCCTTGCAGTTGGAAATTGTATTTTCTGCTCCAAATGGAAATACATTAAATCCTGATCCAATTTGCTCTGGGAAGCTGCTTGAAGAATTCTGGGGTATAGAAGATACTCCCTAAACACTCTGAATTAACATAATTAATAATAAATATTACTAAAAGGGTGATAAGTGTTTAGGAAATTTGGAAGAGAGCACGAAGAAGGCATGAGATTTTCACCAAGATGCTGATCTCACATCTGGTAAAAATCTCCATTTTAAAATGTTACAACAAGATTTTAGTCCACCCCAAGATATTTCTCTCAGTTGGCATTGAGGTTGGTTTGAATTTTATTTTTTTTTTTGTTTTGTTTTGTGTTTGGTTTTGTTTTTGACTTTTGAGAAATGAAAATGTGCCGGTCAGGATCCTCCCTCTTGCCCAAGAATCTGCGATCAGTCTTGGCTTGCAAATGTCTGGCAGGGTGTAGGAGCCCCTGCTAACTGCATATATTCAACATATTGTCTGAATTTAAGAGAACGAAAAATGTTTTCAGAGAAATCTCATTTATTCTGGGGACAGACATTTGCAAATGAAATGAAAACACAATTTCTGTTTGTGATTTTTCTAATTAAGCTTGTCAGCATAATCCCTTAATTGAAAAATCCTGGCACATTAATTTCTATTTAGAATTGGTAGGTTAATTAACATTTTAAAATAATTTTCTAAAGGTTTTCTAATGCTTTACAATGATTACAAGAAAATTACATGATTCAAGATAGACTATCCATAAGTCATGGGTCTGAAACTTCATCTATTTTAACTCTTTGATTCTCTATTCATCTGGAATACAAAAATTAGAAGACAGTATCAAAGGCAGAAAAAGTTGCAACAATTGAAGAAATTCCCTCATTTTTCTCTTCTGACCTGCAAATTACTGCTTGTAATAAAATATGGCCAAAGAACAAAACACTTAATTTTGAAAACCTTCAGAAATAAAGGTTTCTCTTCGATGCCTGCCTGGTATTATTTTTTTTAAGCACTTTGGAAAATCACATCTGAGATGAGATAAATGCAGCTGTACATTTAAATTAAGATTATCTTTAGGCTAGTAATCTCATTTACTGCTCAGCAATTTGAATTCAAGTCAAGACAGTGCAATTAATGTCATCATCCTGCTGGTATTTCTCATTGCTTCATGGTCGGATTTACTGTTAGGGCCAGACAACTCGTATCAAGAACAAGTCAAGATAATACATTATTAGAGGGAGAATATGTCAGTAAATTTTGCTGCTGCAGCCTGATGAGCTGGACTTCCCTTCAGACAGTGGTTCTGGGTGAGCTCTAACAAGAAGGTCTCATTAAAACACTTGACAAACTTAATAAATTTACATTTCAACGCGGATATTAATTTATTTCAAATGACATTCTGGAAAGTGTTAAAGGTTTTTTTTCCCCTCTTCTTTTAATTGCTGGCTTAAAATTATAGCTGCTTTGAATATTTATATTACAGGTATTAAAATTTTAATTTGGAATCATAGCAGCCTAATTTAGCCTAATTTTTTTTTTTCTTTTTTAAATGAAAATGTTGTTTGTGATTCTGCATGTGATCTGTGAGGATACAGTGCTCCCACTTCTTTTCAGAGTCAGTGTACTCCCCGAGCCCCTCTAGTAACGTTCCCTTTGCAAAGGACTGTGAGTAGCCCATGCCAGGAAAAGGAAAGATTTTTCCTGGGGTTTCTCTCCTGAATATGCTGCTGCTAAATTCAGTAATTCCATGGCAGTAAAGGGCAGATCTCCCCACTGTCCCATCTGTTGAGTCAGAAAGAGTGCAGGCACAGGGGATTTTTTTACAAGGAAAAGGTGTGAAGGCATGAATCAAAAGCAGAGGGAGAACACTTCAAACAAAGCAGGAGAGCTTAGGTTACGTTTGAATTGCATGGTTAATGAATAGTTTAGTGTCAAACTTAGATAATTGTTTAAAAATAAATATGCATAGAGCTGGAGGGGCGTGGCTGTTGTATCGTTGTTTGGTGGGCAGTGTAAACTGTGCAAAACTGTGTTGTGCCAGAAGCGTTTCCAATTTCCTGCCATAAAGGGGATTAATGTGTACCTGGTTTGAAACTTTTAAAAAATGAGTAATGGGATTTATTTGTGAGGACTGTTCATATCTACCAACTACCTTAATGCTTCAGCAGGCAAAGCAGCTGGTGCTATCAAGACCTTGAAGTGGTTGTGTGTGACACACTCACACCTCTCTCTCTGTATATATTTTTCTATGTGTTTTCATAATTAAGGAAATATTTTAGAAAGACTGGCGTGCACTTCTATAGCTTCTCCTCTACATGTATTTGTGAATCAATCCTGCATAAGATGACCCTGGCTAATAAATATGCTTCTCAAAAGATGATCCTCTTCTTATTTGCTGTTTCTTCTACTTGGAATATGCAGTATTTAATTGAGGGTGTCCGCGTAAAAGGAGGGAATGGTGAAGAGAAAATTCCATGGAGCCTAGAGAATGCCACTATAGGAGAGCTGCTCGGGCCTCTTCTCTGTAGTTTTGAGTGTGTTTTGCACCATTCATAACATGTTATTTCAAATCTGATTGTCCAGCAGGTAAAACATTGGAAACTGTCAGGATTTAGCAGATTGAGCAGAAAATCAAAGACAAAACAGTTTCAAATTGCTTAGCTAGGGAGATTCTAGCAACAATTTTAATTGAGGTTCACCTGTCAGTTGTTTTATTGATATATAATTTGTTGGTTTGATGTTTGTTACCCTGGCTGTACGTCAGATTGTCCACTGAATTTTGGATTTTTCTTTGTATAACTGAATGGCTTGAACAACAACTCTTCAATAGGGAAAAAACACCAGCAAAACTTAAGGTCATTTAAGACTGATTCAGGATGTGCTCAACGAGCTTGCGACCAGCTGAAGTTATCCAAGAAAAATACAAAACAATTGATGAATTAATTTAAGGACCTCCTTCTACTCTAGAAGTAAAATCATCACGTAAAAGCAGCTCTTGCCAGAACTATTCAGAGTTATGAGCAGGGCCACGTTCTGACTGTGCTGCAACACTAGAAAGAGGGAGGGGGAAAAAAACACTGAAGATCCCTTAGTAGTTTTTTTTTGTTTTTTTTTTTTAAAATTCTTTCAGTATTTTTTTAATATCTAACCACTTTATTTAATGTCTCCAGTGACAAAGTGCGAGAGGAAAATAACATTGCTGAAAAATACGGTGATTGCTGTAGAGCCAGTGAGGTGAGATTTGATTCTCATAAGGAAACCTAAATTGCAACATTTCAGTTGATATTGGCATCCTTGGGCAAACAAGATTCCATCCCCAAATGGAACAATTGTTCGCTAAATTGAATTTAGACGATTTTTGCCAGCTTTTGTAAACTCCAGTTGTTCAGGGATTTGTCTGCTCTAAAGCCTGGCCTAGACTGAGGGAAACAGAAGCCCTTCTGTGGCCAGCAGAACTGCTGAAGCTGTCTCTTAGGGGTGTGGGACTTGTGGGTGGGTTCCCCAGGGAACGGTGGAGCTTGGGTTGACATTACAGCCTTTTAATGACCCTTAGGGTGTGTCCCCTGCATTCTCCTGACTGTGACTTTTCAGAATTAGGTGTTTCCAGAGCTGCTATCGCCCTTCTGTGAAGCTGTAATGCGGCTGAGAGGGGTTTGTGTGCTCCTTTCTGAGTAGGATGGTGTTCAAGCTCACGCAGGGACGGAAAAGTCTGGAGAAGGGTTCACAGCCACGTGCCTGAGCACACAAACCTCAGGCTGCAAACAGCCCAGGACTCGCATTCAACGGATGCAGACCTCCTGGCTCGATTCCCTTAATCCTAAAAGCCCTGTGTTTAAGATTTTAATTAGTAAATAAATATTTAGTGGTGATAAGCAAGTTGATTAAAAGTGCTCAGATTTATTGGAAAAGGCTTTTATTTGGCTAGACATGTTTATCAGCTAGATTTGGGTCCTGTGATGCTAAATGCTCTATACTGAAAGAAAATTACATTTCCTGCCCTAAGGCAAAATCTTCATTTATGTACTTTCCTAAACAGAATATTGGATGCAATTTGCCACCACTGCATTTTTTTGACTTCTTAATCAAATGGTGTTATTTATTTCACAGGCATTTCTGCAGTGAGATTATTTGAATTATAAAATGGCAAAGACTGTGACTTTAAGCTTTTTACATCTTGGAAGGGGTTGACTGTGTAGGCACTGGGAAATTCTTTATTAGAACCTCCCTTGCAAAGCTGTGACAGGTACAGAGCATATGGAAATACTCACCTGAATCACAGATCCAGGGAGTCTCAGCTCTTCCCAGAACATGCTCTGGTTCATGAAACTGGCAGGCATTTCAGGAAAAAGGTGAATCAATACAAGAGAAGAAGCTGTTTAGAACTATTATATTATATTATGTTATGTTATGTTATATTATATCATATCATATAATATCATATCAATTTTGTATATTATATCTTACAGGGGAAAATGGTTCCCTGATACCGCCTGTATCTCTCCAAGGTTTGGGAACAAAGATGTTACCTGGTGTTAATGCTGGGGCCAGTACAGAATTCACTCTTTGATATTTTATTCGTTTTTCAGGAGCAATATACTCTATATTTAGGGAGAGCCAAGCTATGCTGGTTTGCAGATAGTTCATTATGCATAAGTTTGCATATGTAATGCAGTAACTTTTTCCTGCTTACAATTAAGAAAGTAAAAGGTAATAAACGACAAGAAAATATTAGCTTATATTTGATACCAGCACCCCAAAATCATCTAGAAAAGTTCTCTGTGTATTCTTAGACTGTGAAAATTGATACAACTTTATACATTAATACATTTATACATTGACTACCAGAGTGTGTTTCACCCAGGCTTGGGTCTCCAGGTACTGTTTAAAAGTGTCACAGAATCCCACAATGGTTTGGGGTTGGAAAGGACCTTAAAGACCTTCAGGTTCCACCCCTACCATGGGCTGGGACACCTTCCTCTAGACCAAGCCCAGTCCAAAATGGCCTTGGGCACTTCCAGGGATGGAGCATCCAAAATCGGTTCCAAGTGATCACCTCACGTATTTTTCATAATTCAGTTAGCACAATGCTTAGATCACCTTCCAGAGCAGGACGGTGCACTTCAGTTCATGGCATATTCCACCAGGAAAACCCACCACTGCTTTTCCCTGTGTTTGTGTTGTGTCTTGCACCAAAGGAGTGCCAGCCATGTGCATTTGGGGCAAACTCAGAAGTTTCACCTCTAAAAAAGAGCAGCCTGTAATTGTGCTACTTCAGGAGCGAGGTAGGGATGAAATTTGTCTGTGTTACTCTTTATAGGCATGAAGAAAAGTAATGGAAATCTCTCTTGGAGCCCATTTTTCTTCATTTGCCTCAGTGCTGATTCAGCCATGCTGGGCTCTTGCAGGTACGAAGTCAAGGCTCTTCTGCCCCTCGTGCACTTCACCTACTCTTTAGACAATTAAAATTAAGCATTTCTATGTTTCCCATATGGTCAGCAAAAGGAGGCAAGGGGATAATTTTATACGCTGCCTTAAGTGCTGCGTTGGGGTGGGAGGAATCAGGCTCTGAGTATGCATTTCTCTCCTGTCTAATTTGGTTTACAGGCACAATTTTAGAGCGGCTGAGATCAGGTAAAATAAGTTTTGTGCTCTTTCTCGTTCTCTGCCTTCAGGTCCTGATTTTGATCCTCTCTTTTTTGGGAATGTCCACCCCAAATTTGTATGACAACTCTTGACTTTTATTCAGTCTTACTTGCTTAAGGGGAGCATTGCCAACTTGGCCAATGGAATCACAGGCTGGTTTGGGGTGGAAAGGACCTTAAAGACCATCCAGTTCCAACCCCCTGCTCCATCTCTTGACAATGTTTTGCAAGATGAGTGAAAAACCATTTTAGGTCATTCATTCAGTTTGCCTAGAAAATCAGAACTTTTCCCCCACTGAGATGTTTTAAAGTCTGCCAACTAAAGATATTCTGCCTTTTATCCTGGAAGCACATTCCACCTTCAAACAGGCCTCATTTGGCAGAGCTTGGAAGGTTTTAGGGTTCTTTTTGAATGGGTTTCAACCAGTATTATGATTATAGTAATAACTGGTGTTAGAGTATTATAGTTATCTCCAGAGCATCCTTAATTGTGTATCTGGAAAGCAATATAATATTGAAATTTACGTTTTACTGTTATCTTTAATATGGTCACAAGTCTTCCTGTGAAGTGTAAGTACACCTGGGATGATGACTCGCATCTTCCATGCTGTGCACGCAGTGCCATAATCTTATTTTGTTAATTATATAATTTAGTTACATAAAATGTGCCCAGAAATCTTGTTTTACAAGTAATAAAATTAAAAATAGTAAACTGTTTTATTTACATCGTAAATATGCAAGTTCTATTAATGTAGCGGTGTGAAATAGCTTTAGTTAATATTTATGCATTAATATTTATAGATAAATGACATTTGCAATGGAAATTTGCTTGCAGATTCTCCATTATGATATAAAACTGACTTCTGTAGAATATTTAATCAGCCTCACATATTGGCTTCTGATCTTTTTGTCCCTACAATTTATGTTGGCTTCCTCTTAAACCAAGTTCTTTATAACGGAGTTTGGTTTAGGTGAATTCTCACTCTACGTTACATTTTCCAGAAATTAGTGTGCCAAACATTGCCAGTGTTAGGAGTGGCAAGAGCCTTGTACTGCAAGTCATCTTCCTCCAAACTTCTGTGGAACTTTATGTCCACTATGTATGTGGCAAAAATGCCGGGTTAATTTTAGGGTTTATATATTTATAAATTTAGCAGTCACCCCTTTTTCCTGCCCGTAAATGAACAAACAAATAAATACATTAAATGAAATCATCCATTGAATTCCTTGATAATTTGCAGCCATGTATTTTAGAAAGGGAATAAATTTTGCATAACTCACATTATAATTCTGTCACTGCATTAAGCACCCCTATATTTTTATGCCTGCCTCCTAAGGAATAATTAAAGCATCATGCCAAGCTCACTGATGCAAAAACCAAATGGGTTTGGCATCCGAGGCAGGCACAAGTGTCTGGAAAACCTCATAAACCTCCATGAGGGTAGAGAAGCAGAGGTGCTGCTTTGAAGATTGTTTCCAGTGCTCACATTGACACAGCCTGGGACAAATGCCCATCTTCAAAAAAGTTCTAAATACACTACAAACTCTCTCTGTGTAAAAACTTGAAGCTACAGCATGTGTTCTTTCGTTTTTATGTTGTTGTTTTTTGTTTGGTTTTATTTTTATGTTACAGAACCGGGTGCTCTGCCAAAACCCGTAAGGTTTGGGATTCCTTCTCAGCTAGATTTGACAGGAGATTTATCAGTTTACATTGCTCCTGCACTCTCAGATAGCTCTTATTTAGGCTTCTCTTGAGGAGTGGGTGTCCTTTGGCCACTGGAACCATGTGAACAGTGTCCAAGAGATACCACAGTCCCAGACTGCTCCAAATCACTTAAAGGGAGACGCTTCGGTGTAGAACCACAGAATCACAGAGCGGTTTGGGTTGGAAGGGACCTTTAAAGCTCATCTAGCCCAACCTCCTGCCAAGGGCAGGGACACCTTCCCCTAGGCCAGCTTGCTCAGAGCTCCATCCAACCTGGCCTTGGACATTTCCGGGGATGGGGCATCCGAAATATCCACATCATCACAAAAAATGACCATTCTTTCTTCCATTCACACACCTGGAAGTTTGGCTTTAATGTGATAAAGCACAAAATTCTGCACCTACCTGAAAGATGTAGATGGGCTGAGTCCAAGTACCCAATAAAGTGTAATATTAGAACTGGGCCTAAACTGCAAGCCTTGATAGGAACCTGATTACTTTTGCTTTCTCTGAAGATTTGCAGCATTCCTTATTTGTGCTGTGCCTTGTTTTCCATGAATTATAATAGCAGAGCTAATCAAAAACTGCAATAAATACTGATACCACTGACATTAGATCAGCAAGGGGCATTAATACTCGTTGCAAAAAAACCCTGGAAGATAAATTATTGGAGGAAGGATAGGCATTTCAGCTGGTTTTATTGTGACACCAGAAATTAAAATACAGTGCAATATTGACATTAAAGTATGCTCCCCTTTATCTGATTTGCTCAGTAATGCAATCAGTAACTTTTCAGTGCATTTATCATACTTAGTATGTAATAGCTTTGGCCAAGATAGAAACCAAAATAAGTCTCCCTCCAAACCCAGCCCTGTTCTAATGCTTAAATCCTTATTTACAAATCCTATTCCAGTGAAATATTTCTCTTTCTGTGTCTAGCAATTAAGCAGAGCACAGTTTGGCACGCTGACATTATTGATCAAGCTATGAGTTGCTCTCAGGGTGCTGTTACCCACTGAGCCCTTCCACGGGGCTCAGATTGCTGCATTTACCAGCCAGGACACAGATCCTGCTGTGATCTGCAGTCGTGCATTAACTCAGCAGCTGAAAAATGTTTAACCTACATCTGAACAAACTTAACTTTAAGCCTAGGAAGAATTAGCAGACCTAGTAAGGTGAAAAAATGATTCTATTTAAACGTGGGGGAAGGGAAAGAATAAATGTTTGAGGACAGGAATGGGCTTTGAGTTTCCTTCAGGCTGCTATCTGGAGCCTCCCAACATTTCTCTTTCCATGAGCCATATTCTGAAGGGGATCCAGAGTTGAGGGGATTCCCTTGGGCTATTATAATTTCTGGTGTATTTTATTCTGGAAGGAGGGAGCATTCTGTCTAGGAGAGAGGGAAATGAAGCAAATCTCATTTAGAGAAGCTGTGCCGGTGCCTAATTTCTGTATTGTTAAAGCACAAAATTAAATTCTTGGTAGCTCTGCAGTTTTATATAATTGCCAACATTTTTCACCGAGCAGGGGAAAAAAAAATAAACAATGCTGCTTGCATTAAGGACCACGCAGTGATGCTGCAGGAACGTGTGGCCAATGCTCAGGTCCTCTAGAAGTACAAATAACGATGAGTTCACCCCCTCTTGCCCTCAATCTTTTATTCCTGCGGTCTTTCATCTGTCTGACTACATTCCACTCTAAAATTCATGGTGTCCAACAATGGATTCCAAACCAACAGCACCCCAATTCCAACTGCTGTGTCTGACATGCTGTGAGGAAAAAAAAAAAAAACAATGCTCACATTCAAGATTCATGATCCTGGCTGACCCAACCTTTGTGAGGGAATGAGATTTTACTGCTTTTTCTTCTCTGGTCAAAAAAAATCCCATGTTTTGCAGCATAAGATCTTAATCTTGAAATGTGTTCACCAGTTCTTTCCTGGCATGTTTTGAAAGTGCAAAATATAAAGTCACCAATAATTACTTGAGGAGCATCATTTTGGATTAGTTTTTTTTATAATCTGGTGATAGTTTGTGTTTGTAGGGAAAGATTCCACCTTAAAGGGCAACTACCAAAATATTTTTCTTACCTGCCCTAGGAAAATTCCTGAAGGAGTTTCAGTCCTGGTGATTTGGATGCCTTGGAACCTGACTTCAGCAATGGGAGTTAAAAAAGCTGATTTATCCCTGAAAGAGAAGCGTGTGTGTTCCCAAGTATATTGTCCTGAGGAGCTGAGTGTTCTACTGATAGATTATTCCTCAAATCACTGCAAGAAATAAACAGCCTCACAAATTTAATCAAACAGGTATAAAGCTCTTTAAATGTTCAGAGCTGGAGAGAGGGGATGCGGGAGTTAAATAAGGAGCAGGAGAGGAGATGAAATTGTTACTTAACTACCAGTTTGTGAAGGGAAATATGTTTAGGGAGTGCATTTTGTCTTGTATGTATTGAAAAGGAGACAGCATTAGGAGGAGATTTTTACACCTAGTGGGACTTTTATGTTATTGTAGACAGGAATAGAAGTGCAGGATTGATGCTCCGAGTGTAGGAAGCACATCCATTTCAAAATTTCCTTAGATTTAGCAGTGTAACCTGTTCTTCCCCCTTTAACATTTTAAAGCTTTATTTTTGTTGGAATTCATTGCAGTGCCAGCATAAAAATACATTAAGCTATAATAAAAACCTTGGGCTTGATCCAGGTATGATGAAGTCAGTAGGAGTCTTCCTACTGCCTTTGGATGAGGCTTATGGTCCTTCTCCCAGCAATTATTTCTGCCTTCTGGAAAAGAAGCATTTTTAACACAAAAGTCTAACCCATTGATAGGCTCATGGTGGAGTTCTCAAGGGTTTTATTTAAGCCACTCTAAGATAAGATACAACAGTACAGAAACCATTGAGTCTCAGTTTGCATCTCAGTGTATTTTTTTTTTTTAAAGCTGAGAGAAAGGAAATAATTTTCTATTATATCCATTTTTAGACATTTGAATAAATTGCCTGATTGTTAAAGATACTAAGCATTCACACTTCAGAAGAGTACTTTGGGTTAGTAAATGACGCAGGATGTTTCCCCCCCCCCCCAAAGAGAGGACTGAAAAGAGAAGCAAACGTTCTGAAAATCAGTCACTGTGACCCATTCTGCCTGGGAACAAGCGGTACCTGGTGCTCTGCTTCATGTCCTCCTTCTTGGCCTCCAGAATCGTGTCATTTTGTGATAACAGCTTTCTGTCTGAGGGCTTTTGCTGGGTTTGATCTTTGTGAAAGCAACTGCAAGGGCTTTGCTTCTCCAGGGATAGTGAAACTTGTAGGAGGACTCAGCATCAGAGAGGAGCCAACAGTGGTAGCTGTCAGTGCATAATTTGGAGCCTCATCAAAGAAGAGCAGGAGGAGCTGTGACAGCCAAGAAGGTCTCTCTGGGTTAAGGAATGTGAGGCAGGAGTATGGGAAGAGCTCAGGGTTCTGTGGAAAGGTTTGGTATGGATGGGCCCCATTGCAGGTTGGGAGGGTGTGGGCTTCCAAGCAGGGGTTCAGAGATGCAGTGAGGCAGGAGTCCAGAGCGAGGAATGAATGATTTATTAAATTTACAATACCATTTATATATTCTAGTTCCATAAAGCTATTGAACAGTGTTCACACTTCTCCTAGGGTGAGTGGTCAAAGTCTCAGACACCCACTTAGAAATGTTTTTTCCTAATATAATGTACACAAGGTCAGAAGATACGAGATATGAATGCTATTTACAAAAACCCTATCTATTGTTTACATAGCTTGCACAGCAAAGGAAAAGTTCTCACAGAATGAATGCAAGAAGAGAAAATTTCCCTGCTAACAGCATTTCAGCATCCACAGGAGGGTTGGATGGGAAAAGATCTTAATGGATGACACAGAGCAACCTGGCTTAGTGGAAAGTGTCCCTGCCCAGGGCAGGGGGTTGGAATGAGATGGTCATCAAGGTCCCTTCCATCCAAAACCATTCTGTGGTTCCATGATTCTGTGCTTTGGGAGCAGCGTGGAGTGATGGGTACCTTGTGGGGAGCAGTTGGAGGTGTTGGGAAATGTGGGAGTGGGGAGAAGTGAGGATGTTTGCCACAAATTAAAGACAGAGTTGTATCTGCAGAGGTAGAGAGACCAAAGATCTCTAGACTTAAACCTGCTTCTCAGAGCCGCTGGCAACAGCTCCTGAAGTCATCAGGAGGTGCTGAGTTATCCTTCTCTTTTAGATTCAAGGCATTTCTGAGATAAAAGTTGGATCTGTGACATTTTTGTGTAATAATTCTTGAATTTGTTTAACTGCTTTTTGAGTTCTTTAATATATGGCTCCAAGATATCTATGACAAATGTCTGTGCGTGAGAAAGTATTTATTTTCCTCTGTCTAATCACTCAGTGCAGTTCTCCCCAAGGTCTTGTATAATGAGAGCAATGAATAATTACCTTCTATTCACCTCTTCCATTAAGTTTATAAATGCATGGGTCTGCCTTTTCTTTTTTTTCCCCTCCTTTCTCCACAAAGCTCATTTTGAATGTAAGAATTTTCATACCTGTATTACTCTTGTCTGTATTTTCTGTTCATTGGCTCAGCTGTGGCATTGCAGGCACAGGTGCCCCCCACACCTTTAAGGGTGATGGTCTCTGTGTTGTTCTCTAAACCTTTCAAAATAGTTCCTTCTGTTCATTTATAAATGTGCTTTTACAGAACAACTCGAGGTAACACAGGATTTCCTTCCTGAGTGAATTGCTAAAATAGGAAATATTGTTGTAACTCTGCTGTTGGGATGATGCAACACTTTAATACTGATCTAGTTTTAACTGCTGAGTATTTTGGTATATAAGCAGATTTCTCTCCTTCACGAGCTCTAGATCAATTAGAGACATCAAGATGAGAGAAGAACCAAAGCAGATCCCTGTGGGATTCTGCTCATAACTTCCCCTCATTGGGAAAATTGACCGTCTTTGATCTTTTAACAGGATACAGATCTATGAGGGAATTTTTCCTTGTACCAGATAGTTTCTTGAAGAGCTTCTGTTAATGACTCAATCACAAAATTCTACTGATGTGGTGGTACTGTACAAGTGCCTTAAAAAGCTTAATTGTACCTTGCTCGTCTTCCCTTGCCTGGTGATGTGTCTGTGTGCAGTAGGTGAATCTTAAAATCTCTTATGTGGTAGTTGTGGAGAGACAGACAAGAAATCTTGTACAACTGATTAAGAAAATTTTGATAGTAAATGGAAGAAAAGCAGAACCTAAATCTGAATAAATTAAATCAAAATTTGAAGAAAACTATAAAGTACTTTACTCACCCATTTTCCTAGCAGTGATTATGATGAAAAAGTAAGAAGACTTTTTATTTCCGGAGAACATTTATCTTGAAACTGCAACCCTTGGATATAACTAAGATTTGGAATGTGTTTATACAATATTTATCTCATAATCCAGGGCTTCTCATGATCATTAAGACTTTATTCCTCTTCCTACTTTGGTTTCATCATTTCTCTGACTCTTTTTGGCTTGCTCTGAATTATTGAGGAATCTCACCTAGAGATGTATCATAGAGAGGATGCTCCTACTGAGATTAAGTTCATCTGCTTAAGCATGTTCAAGTCAGCAGATTTGGGGGGCAGGAAGAATTTTTTCCTTAGTAGAAAGATTAACAAGGATTTTTGGGACTGATCTGTCTGTTAAACATTTTGGAACTGCCTTGTTCCCTGTAATCCATTTGGTTAGAAGGAGCCAGGACAATGGGGATGGTTGTAAGGTGTCGTCTTCTCCTCCTGCTGTGGGGTTTGCTTGTAACTTTTGCACTAAGAATTTAGGCAATAACTTAATTATAGGGTGGGTTTCTTTAAAGTATTTTATTATCCCTGAGGCAACTATTGCAGGCTGACTAGTGGTCCAGTTCAATTTTAAGTTTAGAAGTTCTTCTGAGAGTCCAAATGTTTTTTAAAGTAAATTCTTGACAGTCCTAAGGTAAGTAAAATACAGAGATATGAAACTATAATAATGATACTTCAGATAAAATTTTAGCTGTAAGATCTGGCTTCTATTACTCACTGCATTACTACCCATCCCAGCCATGCTAAATAATCATTTCTCTGGTGCCTCGTTATTTTGTTTCTGTTGTGTCAGTGTATTGATAAAAATGTCAGTATATGACCAAAGTACATCATTCCATTCTGTCAGTGGAAAACTGCCATTAAAAAATAACTAACAGGGACATAGAGACTGTTTTATTGTTATGGTGGGGAAAATAGTCACAGGATCATAGAATGGTTTGGGCTGGAAGGGACCTTAAAGACCATTCAGTTCCAGCACTTGCCGCTTTCCACTATCCCAGGTTGCTCTAGGGCCTGTCCTACCTTACCTTGGACACTTCCAGGGTTGGGGCAGCCACAGCAAAACCCCTGGTCATATTTAAATGAGAATCATGAAGGTGCCAAATATATGAAGGGTTTACAGAACATATTTTAAGTAAAATATGTTCTTTGATTCTATGGTGAAGTATCTCTTTTTCCAGTAAATTCTAGTCCTGTTCACAGTTATATCCCATTTCTGCTTATTTAGGTGCATACACATGGCAAATCCCAGTGAAAACATTGAAACTGTATGGGGTAAAAATTAAAACACTGTCAGACAATCTTTATTTAAAATCATATAAATCTGATGCTATTCAGCTTTTGCCTAACACACTCATCTGAGTTGTTATGTTTATTAAAGCGCATTTTTTCCAGACAGAACTCAAAACACAATCTTCTATGCAGATAAAAAATATTGGTTTGTTGTGAGGTGGAAGAATTTCACATCATCTGTCTCTTGAGACAGTAGTAATATTTATAATATAAAAAAGCCATTTTTTCTTAAAGATGCCAGCAATCATGGGACAGCTTAGGAAAAATTCCTCTGGTGCAAGGTACAGACCATGTTCTCAGCTTTATGTACCTGATAAATGTTGTTCAGGTTTTGTCAATGTCACAGGAGCCATTAGCAGATCGCTTCAAAAGTTCAGTCATTTAAAAATGAACTGAGGTTTCTTTATTGACATCCATTATTAAAAAGAAATATAACCGAGTTGTCATGAATGACTTTCATTTCACATCGGTTTCCCATCCATGGAACTGTGCTGCCTTCAAGGGACCTGCTCCTAATCTGTAACCATGATAGATTTTAAAGTCAAAAGGGCCATTCTGATTATGTGTAATCTGACCTTTGGCATAACACATGACATAAATTTCCACCTGCATTATGTCTGGTGATTAAGTCCGTGCTACTTTGAAAGGTGATGAATAATGTATCTCACCTAACTTCATCTCTCAAAGAAAACCCTGTCATACAGCTTCAGCTCTCCTAAGCAAATGGAAAAAAAGACAAGCACCTTTCAAGAAAGAGTCATCCCATGTGTTCAGTTACTCAGAGTGTGACAAATTGAGCTGCCTGCTGAGGGTCTTGTCTGTCCCCACTCCTGTGCTCTGGTTTAAACTGGCCTTGTGTGTTAACCAGCTCAAACTAGTTGATGTAGAATCATAGAATCACAGAATGGTTTGGGTTGGAAAAGATCTTAAAGAACATTTTGGTCCACTCCCCTGCCATGGGCAGGGACCCCGTCCACTACCCCACGTTGCTCCAAGCCCTGTCCAACCTGGCCTTGGACATTTCCAGGGATCCAGGGGCAGCCACAGCTTCTCTGGGCACCCTGTGCCAGGACCTCAGCACCCTCACAGGGAACAATTTCTCCCCCATATCCCATCTATCCCTGTCCTCTGGCTGTTTGAAGCCATTGCCCCTTGTCCTGTCCCTCCATCCCTTGTCCCCAGTCCCTCTCCAGCTCTCCTGGAGCCCCTTTAGGCTCTGGAAGGGGCTCTGAGCTCTCCTTGAAGCCTTCTCTTCCCTTTTCCAGGTGAGCACCCCCAGCTCTCCCAGCCTGGCTCCAGAGCAGAGGGGCTCCAGCCCCTGGAGCATCTCCGTGGCCTCCTCTGGATTTTCTCCAGCAGCTCCACGTCCTTCTGCTGTTGGGGATCCCAGGGCTGGAGCAGCTCTGCAGGTGGGGTCTCACCTGAGCAGGGCAGAGGGGCAGAATCCCCCCTCCCCTGCTGCCCACGCTGGGGGAGCAGCCCAGGATGGGGCTGGATTATGGGGCTGCCAGCACACCTGTACCTTTTCGCCAGAGCTTTGATCCGAAGATTTCACTGAGCCTTGATCAGTTTTCTTCTGGGTTTATTATTCTCACTTAGGAGTTTATTGGTGTTCTGAATTTTTTCAGCTTCAATGCCCAGGTATTGAATCTTGGAAATAAATCTCTATCAGCCATCACAGGTAGAGACAGAGTCTTTTCTTCCTGTAGAGAAGGGTAAAACTTCAGATGAAACTGGGTCAGAAGGACACACTGTTTGCAGTTCTCTGAAGTCTGCAAGACATCTGGGATGAGTCTATCCATATGCAGGCTTTTCCTTTTGAGTCAGTTCATCAAAATAAGCATCCAGAATGTTCCAGCAGAATATTATAAAATGATTCAGGGAAAGCACTTGGGTTATCAGTGCCTCAAATCTACTTAGAGCTATTCAGTAGAGCCCTTTCTTTGTTTTTGTGTATGTGGATGCATGCTGATGTGTGTTTGTTAATGTTAACCTGCCTCCCACCCAGAGCTAATTTACCAGGAGTCATTAAAATAAATCCAAGGGATTTGTTGCAGAGTTGCTGTTTTCAGTATCATTGGGTATTACTTTTTTGGTGTCAAATTATGGGGGATTTTCCAAACCATGTTGTGTTGATGTTAATAGGAGCAGGATGAGAATCTGGGCGTCAGGGAGTCCTTAGGTGCCGTTGTGCTACATAAGAGACAGGCTGGAAACATGTTGAGAGCAGCTATGATGGCTGGGGGTAAGACCAGCAAATTGTTCTTAGTTACTGATTTCTGCTGGTGTAACAATGGATTCTTCTATATCACAGCATTTTAAGCCAATTAATTTGAAAAAGTATTTTAAAATTAATATACTTATGTGTTTGTTTTTTTTTTCTCCCAATGTATATTGATGTGGAATTTTCTGCAATGCATGGCATGTAGTGACAGGACTGAGGGGAATGGCCTCAAATGGCACCAGGGAAGATTTAGATTGGATATCAGGAAAAATTTGTTCATGGAAAGGGTGGTCAGGAATTGGAATAGAGTGTCCAGAATAGTGGACCATCCCTGGAAGTGTTCAAAAGGTGGATGTGGCACTTGGTTTAGTGGTGAACACGGTGTTGGATTAATGGTTGGACTCAGTGAGGTATTTTCTTAAAAATACTCAGAAATATTTTCTTAAAAATTTTTGATTCTACACCTACTGGCCTCAGCCAGATAAATTTAGACAACTTCCTGTGATAATTCCTTATTCCCAGCCTGGGAAAGGACATTCACATTTGGGATGGTTCTTTTTAGTTATTACCTTAAACAGCTCTGATAAAGGATAATGAATCCGTGGAGGGTGCCTATTAAAGAAACAAGGTGTGAACCACATAAACCTTATATTTTTGACCTCTCCCCTATTTCTACTCTTTCTGCAGAAGGAAGCCCTGGGAAAGCTGACCCCTCACGGTCCTTTATTCGCTGATATTTCAGGGTGTAGTTTCTGGATGCTGAAGGGAGGTAGCTGACCTGCTGACCCAGCTACCCATCAGTTCCTGGGAAGTTTGCAGGGCAGGGAAGGGGTAAGAAAGCTGAGAACACCAGACAAAATAGAAATCTCCTTGGTATATAGGATTTCACTGTGTTCATAATCCCTCAAATGCTTATTGAAACAAAAAACCCCTTAGCACAGAAGAGTGTGGCAGACTTACTTGGAAAGCTGTTAAAAAAGAGCCATGGATGAAGAGAGATACAGAAGTGCTTCAACTTGTTTGTTTTATTGATTATATCATACAAAGGCTTTTATTTATTAACTGGGAGTAAATTCTGTTGTCAGCTGAGTGAATACAATTTCTGTGCGAGAGTTCTGTGCGGAGGGTAAATTAAATCCAAGATTGTTTTTATTATTTGCATCATTAGCAGTCAAGAGAAAACTTTCCTTTTTCCAAATGCTGCCAAAAATGATCTTTTTTCTTGTTTTAAATTAGAAAAATTAGTAAGATAGTCAGGAAGCAGGTTCTTATACACTTCTGAAAGGCTTTAGAGAGCGATCCCATCACCTGTAGAATGAGAATGTCTGACTAGTTGTTGAGGTACGATTTGTTTCTGTGACAGAGCTCCATAAACTGCCTGGTTAACAGATACCTGCCCTGCTGGGTCCAGCAGAATTGTTACAGTTTAATTTAAGCAGGTTCTTGAATACATTTCAGGATTTTCCAGTTGCTGCATGGTTCCCCTGCGTAAGTGTAAAGCAAGTCTAAGCCAGAACGTTTAAAAGCGTGCCTGGCAGCAGGCAGTTTATCTTACAGGAGCCTTTTTAGGCTACCACAGAGGTCTCAGAGTGTGTTCTTTGCCCCGTGTCCCCTTTGGCAGCACAGCTGGGGCACGGTGTTGCAGCTGTCGGGCTCCGTGAGCTCCCAGCCCTCCTGCACATTCCTGCTGCATCCTTTGAACCACCTCCATTCAGCCAGCGTCAGATTATCTTATTAATAAGGCCAGGCGAGTAGGATGACCTTATTACTGGATATCCACACTGTATAATGTCCTTGTTAAATACACAGGCAGTGATGGATCTCTAAAGGGACCGGATCCCATTATTAATGTCCTTCTGAGTTGTCCATCACTTCACATCAGTGTTTTGCAGTCAGAGCCTTTCCCTGAGAACCGTTTGTGTCCTGCAGGACTGGTGAAGGGACAATCTCTTTTGTGAAGGTAGAAAGGGAACAGAGTGTCTTCAGGTGCTCGGTCTCTGTGAAGCTGTTTAATGTAGCAGTGGTTTTAATGCGCTGCTTTATGTGTGTTCACGGCCCACAGCCAGGCAGTGCTGCCTACAGGTCACCTGTTAATTGAAGTTTCACAGCCTTCAGCTGATGAATGTTTTCTGGCAGCAGTTATATTGGAAATAACATTTTTTATTTGGGAGATGTAGGTGAAATTTAAGAGTCGCATGAATATAATTCTGCTGTTCTTCACAGTGAGCCAGAAGCCTGCTCCGAGAGGGGAATAATGCAGGATAAAGAAAACCACAAAGGAAACTTTGTTTATTCATTTGAACCGTAATAAGAAATATCTGTATACTCAAAAAGCCGGGCCCAGCTGCTGGGTTTCTTCTAATGAGGAATTACATTTAATCAGCGTCACCTCCGAGTGGCTGCGCGTGAGACTTTCAGTTCTTCTCTAGGAGGTGTTAGTCCTTTTAACAATAAACGAGAAAGGACTCCTAATGACACCAGTTAATAGATGTGAGGGCCTTGTGCTGCTCTTTATGGTCTGATGGGTCAGTTAAAATGAGACAACAAAACATACAAGTGCAGATGGGAACAATTTGGGCTCTTTGTGGAAAGATGAATGACCATGGCTTAACTAGCAGGAGGAAGAATGAGCTTGCACAGCCCACCCAATTACAGTTTCTTTCTCCCAAGAAAATGAAATAATTTGGAGACTTTGCAAAGGTTGCTGTGTATTTATGTACAAAGATAAAAGGGGCATTTTCATGTGAGCAGGCGTGTGGTTCGGCAGGCTGCGATCCCTTTGTGCAACTCGTAACCTTTCCTGGACCAAATGCCCATTACCTCCTTATCATTACCCAGATAAAAACCCTGAAGTAATGACTGTTTGAACTATTTATAAACTGAAGCTGCCAGGTCTTTGAGGCCAGTAGTTACAATGCTGACAGAGCGGTCTCTTCAGAGCAAGGCAGAAATTCTGCAATCCCTAGCATTGGATATGGAAAGTGTTCGTGAGAAATCATAGAACTGTAGAACCACAGAATGGTTTGTGTTGTGGTTTTTCCTACTTTTTTAGCCTGTTGCCCCAGGTCTGCTCCAGTCTCAGCATTATCCGTGAAGGATTTGGGTTCAAAAAGGAAGGGAGTGTAAATAATTCTTGCACCTTGATCATTACACTGGTAGACAGTGTACAAAGTGTCTGAAAAATCAACCACAAGCAGGTCTTGGCCATGCAAAATTAATGTCTCATGTTGATCTAATATTCTCTCTTCTGGTAAAGCTCCATCATTTCTGCTCCACATTAGAAAAACACATCACACAGTTTGTGTTCCTGGTGATGCTCGTTAAAATACCATAAGATCTGGCTGACATGGAGTCGTAGAATATCCTGAGTTGGAAGGGACCCAAAAGGATCATCCTGACATAAGGGTTTGTGGAAACATTTCTTCATTAAAATCAGCTCTCAAGTCACACTTTCTCTTTGATTTTACAACCAATATATAGTATTCAGTACTAGACATGCTTTTCTGGATGTTTCAAAAATACACGGTCTCAATCTTGGATATGATGTGAATCCTGCTGTACTTAAAGGGCAGGGCATGGAAAACCCAGCTGCCAACAGAATAAACCTTTGTCTGTATCTGGGAGCTTTAGATTTATCTCATAATTTGAATTTTCAGCAGTTTGCTTGAGTTGGTTACAGATCCCCGTGTGCTCCTGAAGTCTCTTTAGAGACTGGGCTCTCCTCGCATCCGCTTTCCAAATGTCTCTTGAAGAGGGAGGAACTTGTGTTTTGGGGAGTTTGACTGGGAAATGGCAAGGCATTTAGTAAGTTGGGTAATTTCTGGTTAATGCTAATAGTGAATTGATTGAGTGAGAAAAGGGAGGATGGGAAAAGACCAGCTGTTAATTACAGAGAGGTTCCCCATCCTGAGGGGTTTGCACAGGGATATTGTGGGGAAAAAAATGTGACTTTTAGGACTGATTTGACTGCTCCTACTGAAGTCCCAGGTAACAGAGTTACTGTTCAGAGCCCAACGACTGCATCTTTTGTAAACCACTGCTTGTAAGGAAATATTACAAATAAATGCACATGGGAGGTGAGGGGGGAAAAGCTTCCCGTAACAGTGGGAATTTAAGCTGCTTCAGGTGCTCAGGTATCTATGGGCTGTGTAAAGCTTTTCACTCAGTGACTGACTGTTGAGGGAAGCCATTTGAAACCTCACTTGCAAAGTCAGCATATGGAATTTGACGTACAGATAGAGGGTGTGACACTGCATTGTTTGTCCAACACACCAACGTTTCATGGGCATCGATATAAAGACTGGAATGAAGGAAGTCGTTGCTGGGGAAGGTAAAGAGAAACTGTAGAAATAGAGACACAACAGAGACCCAAATGGGAAATGACCCAGGCTGCACCATCTTTGTTAATAATAAAGGAAACATTTTCTGTGGAGTTAAACACTGATTACATGGATGAAGTTGCAAAAAAATATGAAATGAAATCTCTACAGAGATTGTGGTGGGTTGTTTGTTTTTTTTTTACCGGTTACCTTAAGTTAGTTTTCTAAATATAATTCCCAAAAGTCACCTTTAAGACAGAAATTCTGGGGAGTTTTCCAGTCTGGCTCTTTTATGAACCACCATTATAGAAAAATGTAGGATTTTTTCTAATAGAAAGATTAGAATCATAGAATGGCTTGGGCTGGAAGGACCTTAAAGCCCATCTTATTCCAAATCCTGCTGCCCATGTCCAACGTGTAGCATGAACTCTGTGCAAAATAAGGTAACTATTAATTCTGCAGGATTTTAAATCAACATTTTAAAAACTGTAGCTATGGGCCTGGGCTTGGAAACGTATCATAAATAATGCAATAAGAAGGAATGAAAGTTATTAGCACTTGATTAGTGCTATCCGGTTCCTTATGAGAGAGAAATGTTTACTACATTATAGTGTGTTGTTCCTTTGAGGTAGAAAACAGACGCCATGTCTTGAGATAGTAAAATGTTTAAGCATAATAAACTAAAAAGTAAAATCAAATTTAATTTTTGATACGTGTTCATTTGCAGGGTTACATTAACAAAGTTAATTAAAAAGTAATATTATCTCAGTTACTTCAGAAAGGCATTGATTTTTTTTTTCATTACCTCTTCCAACAGGAATTGTATGATGTAACTTTGATAAGCAGAGAGTGTCCATCTTAAAAAGAGTTGTTCATACTCCAACTGAGAATTTATTTCAAAAACCTTAACCTTTTTAATAGTTATTTATCTTTTCTGCATTACCTGAAATTAACTGATTGTCATATTAATTGCTCTTGGGCAGAATTGCCCTCTAATTTGAGTCAGTCTTTGCTTTTCTTTTCTTCTAGAGGTATTGGCTGTTCAAAATATTATGTCCTTCTGGTTTTATTTACTCTTGTAAACACAGCAAGTCCCTCTGGGTCCCAGTTCCTTGCACAGACAGCCCTGTGTTGCTGAATGCACTGGCAGCAATTTTCTCTCAGTCCTTATATTTGAGGTTTCTCAGTCTTGAACTGGAGTGATAGGATTTTTTTATCCCATTCCAGTATCAGTGTCTCAGACAGCAACAACGATACCTTTTTATGCTGACGTTATGTGAACTCCATTGTCCATTAGAAAACAGCATTTAACTTGTAATTTTCTGGTTTCGAATCTCATCTGGACGTTTGACCTGCATTTATAATGACCAGAGGTAGATTTGATTTGTACAGGGTGGGTTGCAAAGACTGTCTTAAGAAAGTCAGATCTCTGGAATAGTTTAGGACATTTGTGGGTTTGGTACTACCCGGCTTCTCCAGCCCTTACCCAAGGAATATCAGCCTCTCAGCAGTGCAGCTTTGGTGGGGCTGTTGGTACGTCCAGAGTATTCACTGAGCTCTCAGAACCACTCAAGGTGTTTTTATTACAAGACTGAAATACTCATAAAGTCATGGAATATCCCGAGTGGAAGGGACCTGCAAGGACTGAGTCCAACCCCTGGCCCTGGCCAGAAACCCCGACAATCCCACCCTGTGCATCCCTGGCAGCGCTGTCCAAACGCTCCTGGAGCTCTGGCAGCCTCGGGGCCGTGCCCATTACCTGGGGAGTCTGGGCAGTGCCCAGCACCCTCTGGGGGAAGAACCTTTCCCTGAGATCCAACCTAAGCCTCCCTGACATAACTTCACGCTGTTCTCTTGGTTCCTGTGACTGACTGTTTCTAGTTGTATCTCAGAAATGGTGTCTTCATCCCAAAATAGCAGCATTCAGGCATAAGGAATGTCATATAAAAAGGCATGGAACAGGTTTTGTTTTCCTTTGGAATTAGTTTGATGATTTTTATTTCATTCTTCCTGAGGATGTGGCAGCTTTCCATGCCTGCAAGAAAGTATATTTTCTTAGAAAAGAAGCTTAATTAAGAGTAGTGAGAGTGGTAATAATAAGATACGTGCACAAGTAATACATAGAATAGGAATTTATAGATACATCCCGAGAACTTAACAGAAGGAAGGACTAATATATAGAAATATTGTGAGATGTCTTCAGTGCCAGCGTTTTCGTATTCCCAGTAGAAATACAGTGGTAGATGACACCTAGTGGAGTTTGGCATCAACTGCTGCAGGAATGGACCTGAGCCTAAAAAAACTGGTCATCCATGGAGTTAAGTAAAAAAAATATATATTCCTGGAGGTGTTGCATCTCACTGTTCCTCTTGTTCTATTTACAGATAGGAGAATTTTGTGTCATTGCTGAATTATTCATCCTATTAAAAAAAACAAAGTCACAATGGAACAGTAAGAAGAGGGAGCAAAAGCCTTTTTCAGCCTTTAATTAATTAATTTATAAATATTTATTTTATACTTCCTGAGGCTTTAGGGTTTAGAATTATAAATACATTATTTTTGTTTCCTAAAAGTGTAGGTTTGTCTTTACATGGCACATTGTGGGATTCTTGGGGTTTCCTGAGTAGGACCAGGAGCTGGGCTCGATGATCCTGATGGGTCCCTTCCAACTCAGCATATTCTATGATTCTACATGAGAATAATTGAACCAACCTATGCTATGGAAAAAAGAAAACCATTTTTTCCTGACAAAAAGCAGAGTATCTGTTGGGGGTTGTTATTCTTGTTGTATTTAAAAAAAAACAAAACAAAACAAAACAAACCAACACTTTTTTAGGGTTTCTTTTGAGTCATGCATTTAATGAGAACATGAAGCATTGATTTACTGGTGCATGAAAACACCTGGAAAGAAAAATATGTAACATGTTTTCCTCCTTTCTGTAGGTAGCTTAGGGATAAGGAAATAGGTGTCTTACAAACAAACTTGATTCCCTGGTAAAAATATCGTTCACTACTTAATCTTGTTGAATAAAATTAACATAATAAATCACTAAACCACCATTTTCAGCATCACATTCTCACCATGTACTTAGCTTTGTGGACAATGGTGGTTTATGTTTACAAGGTGATTTGGGTTACTATTGGAAACTAGACTCTTTGAGGGCGTTATTCCATTTTTTTAATTTTTTTTTTTTTTTTTTTTTTTTTTTTAGTACAGGTCTAACTCAGCTCTCTGATACTCACTTGTTCATGAGCCACATTGAAGAATTTGTCAGGAACTTGTGATTTGGGTGTTAATGCCAGGTGAACAGGGATGTGCCAGGAAGTTTTGTGTTGCTTTAGTTATGTCTCCTCTTGTGGACATGAGAGCCGTGGGAACACCGTCACCTCAGAGATGCCACGGCGCTCTGACACATCCAGGGATGTTCCTGAGGGGGGGGTCAGGTGGAATTGTCCCAGCAAGAGGCAGCTGCAGCACTGCTGTGCCTTTCACACCTTTGCTATCTCTGGAGAAACTCTGTTTAATGTCCCATCTCCCGTGAAAGCTCCAGCGGCTGATGTTGCTCCGCAGCAGATGTGCTGAATTGGCCGGAATCCATTTCAATCTCTCGTTTACTCGTTCTGATAATGAAGCCTTGACCTCCCAGCAGATGGGACTTGCAGAGCAGTTCTGCTCACTGCTAACAGTGGTCTGTGCCCGAGCATGAGGCTTTTCTCTCCAGTGGAGTGGCATTTATGGTCAGGGATGCAGGGTGCTGGAGTCATGGCAGCTTGGAATTATTAGATAAACACATACACATGCACCAGAGCAAAATGAGCGCTGCAGCAGTCTCTGCTTTGCTGTGGTCTCACCTCCTAAATACTGCGTTCAGTACAAACACGAGCTTCCAAAGCTGCTTAAAACCATTTAGATCAGCAGGCAGTTCACTAGCCCCAGTTGCCATGCTCTCCATCCCTGGAAGTGGTCCAAGCCAGGTTGGACGGGGCTTGGAGCAGCCTGGGGTAGTGGGAGGTGTCCCTGCCCATGGCAGGGGCTTGGAACTGGATGGTCTTTAATGTCCTTTCCAACCCAAACCATTCTGTGATTCTACTATCTTGCATTCAGAGTCACAAAAACCTCCATGGGCAGTACTAAGGGACAGTAGCAAGTTCAGTTCCTAACTTGGGAAGACTTAGAGCACCTGTGGCAGACAATAATTCCATCTCTGCCCTGAACGGCCTTGTCCATTAACTGCATGAGGAGCCCAGACTATGTTATGGACTCTACTACATCAGTTTGGAAATACCCATTTATAGGTTCCAGGTGAGGATTTGGGGGTTCCATCCCTATGTAATTAGCACTGATGAAAGATGCTAGCACCTTTAAAGTCCTCCTGGGACTCCAGGAATAATTTCTGGAACTGTTCACTTATTCCATCTCTCCTGAAGATGAGGCAGCCATGAATGTTTTCTTCATTACAATGTGTGTGTTTTTGAAGTTGCCATGTACTTAAAGCAGTTGTGGTATGCAGAGTTCTATGGACTGGCATAGAATTGTCTGGATTTCTGTCATTTGAGTGGGTATATGTGAGTGTGCCATGCACCAGCTGAAGCAGGAGTGAGTTTGGTGTTTGACATCTGACAGTGAGAGCATCCTTCTTGTCCCACAAGCTAGCAACATCTAAAATTAGGGGTTTGCATTCAGTCCTCACAAGTCTTTCCAACTTCACTGACATTAGGATCGTATTCTTGAGGGGTTTATGCTGTCTGAAGTCCCATTACCTGGTGGGAGTCCTATTTGCAGACTCTCTCCTGGCTGGGCTTAGGTGAGCTCAGTTTGCTGGCCCTAAATCCCAACCAAGGTAAATTCCAAATTCCCGGGACACGCTGACTCAGCTGTCACCACTGCAAATAGAGCTGAGCCAAGTGGTGAGATCCGAGTTTATTTAATGTGTGCTGAGGACAGACCTTCCTTGAGTCAGCCTTTCAGGGCCCAATGCACAGTGAATATATATAAAAGCAAAAGATGGAAGTATCACAAAAACATTGATCTTAAAAGAATAACCAGAGAGCCAGTTTCCTGTGCTGGTGCTGACAGTGATTCCTAGAGTGAAAATAAATTAAAGACCTTTTTTGCGCTGCCAAAGACTTTCAAATATTAATCTTACAGCAGCCCCCATAGCACTGAGGGCTTAAATACTTTATTTACTAAACTGGCGTTCAGAGTCTGTTGTGAAAGCTTGGAAGGACTCGCATCAATTCATCTTTGCTTTCAGTCGTGCATCTTTAGGCAGGGCTGCCTCTTTGGGTGTTCATATCAAGCTGCTGGCGTGCATTGACTTTTGTTTGATACAGGGAAGATAAAAACCCCATTGTGACGTTCGGTAAAATCCACAGGTGTTGAGAACTGTGGCTCTTGCTACGGTGGTCAGGTAATACCAGCAGCAGTTTTGGATTGTGCTCCACATTTTGTAAAATGAGCTGTGGACTTCAGAGTAAAATGTAGGTGGGTAATGAGCCACAGTCTGGAGCTGTATCCGAGGCCGGGCTCCCGGTGCTCTCCATCCCTTTCCCTGGGCAATGCAGGCTGTCGGAGCAGCAGTGATCCCACTAGATGGAGCAGGGGACCAGCGCTGCTGGAGAGGTTGGGACTCAAGGGCAAAACCAGATAATCATCTGTCAGGAAAAGGAAAAGAGAAGGGAGAGAGTGGAGTGAGAGGCTGAAGAGTGAAAAATGGAATATGTGAGGAAACAAGGAACACGCTTCAGAAGGACAGTTCTAAAAAAGCAAAGCAGAGGAAACCTACGTTTTTTAGTAATACCATGCAGAAAAACAATGTGAAAACAGCTACTGAGTCTTATTTTTAAACCCTAAGTGCATCCACTCTTTTTTTTAATTCATATTTTCCTGCATTTGTTTTCTCCATATTTCACCATAACTGGAAATAAAATTTAGATTTCTTTTAATAGGTAAAATGTATTTTTATGTTGAAAGTATTACTTAAAGACGAAGTATCCTCAGGAATGCACTCCATTCAGGGATATTTTACAATCAGCACTTTCATTGTTTAATTTCAGTAGAGAAGATTTAGCTTCACTTGACTATTCCAGAATTATTCTTAAACTACCTCACCATGTGGCTGAGCACTGCTTTTATTACTCTGATTCTGTGCCGTATTTTCTTGTTCATGCAAGGAAAACTGAGATGTTCAGTGGTGATTTTTCCACTGCTGCTGTTAAATATTATTGAAAAGAAATATTCTACTTACTACGTGTAACTTGAACCCTACCTGATCAGATACATCTCAACAGTCAGATACTGAAAGGAGTATTATATATACTGTTAGAGAGTTTGTCATCTTGATCATTTTGAGGTATTAGGAAAATGTTAAGGAAAAAAATATCTGATGCAGTAAATTTGGTCTATTTCTGAATGACCTGTATGCAATTAAAGTGGAATAAATCAGCAGAAAGTTGTAACTGAAGGTTTGGGTTTTTTAATGGAAGTTCCCAAGACATGATTTCAACTTACAAATGCAGAGTAATGGAGAATATCTTTCTCCAGCAACAAAGGAACTTCTATTACAATAAGAAATCATTCAAATCCTATAAAAATCAGTAAGACTCTTCTCAGACATAGGGAGGGTTTTGATCAGACCATCTGGATCTGAGGTTGCGTCCTTTATAGCATCATATATCCTCCATACGTCCCTTACAGCATCGTGACATCAATTTCAGCAGAGTTCTGAGTGATTCTAATTTCTGCAACTGCAGATCCATATTTTAATCTGAGAGCAGCTGGGGCCATGCTGGTAATCCACTCTGGTTTGCATAAAAATTTCCTTTAGGGGAGAGCTTCACATTTCTCTTTCTATGGGAAAGAAAAGTGATTCAAGACTTTCAGTTATCCTCTGTTGCTCATTTTCTCTGTGATGCTGTGGGAAAGCTGCGTTCCAGCTCTGCTTCTCAGTGGAATTGTTTATGGGACTTCATTAAAAACTCTATTAATGAAGACCAGCAAATTAAAACAAACAAACAATAAAAAAGAGGGGTCTCGTCAGTGAATCCCAGAATAGTTTGGGTTGAAATGGACCTTTAAGACCATCCATTTCCAACCTCCTGCCATGGGCAGGGACATCTTTCACTAGACCAGGTTGCTCCAAACCCTGTCCAACCTGACCCTGGACACCTTCAGGGATGGAGCAGCCACAGCCTCCCTGGACAAAACATCTCTGGTCTTCCCCAAAGACGAGATTTTCCCTTAATTCAAATATTCTAAAGCTAAATATATTTGGGAATCTTGGCTCTCCAATATCGCCTGTGCAAACTTTTTACGTCTTCAAAATTCTGCATTTACAATGGCATATCTTAAAGCTGGAGACATGGTCAGGTGTAGGAAATAAATGTTTGGAGGAGATAAAGGAAAGTCAGTCTTGAAGACAGCCTGCAGTTGGAGAATCTCTACCAGTGCCCCGGCATGAAGCAAGAGTTTCTCAGTACTGGTACAGAGCCTCTTAAATGCTGTTACCTGAAACCAGCTGTTCTCAGGATCACTGTCTGGTGAGTCCAAAATGTGGAGTAAATTTCCATAGGTGCTGCAGCCAGGGTCAATGGGCATCCCACCAGCATGAAAGCACTGAGTTTGTAGCGGCAACAGAAATTACAAGTTCAGAATTGAGAATTTCTAACCCTATTTTGGGGAGGAAATAGCTCAAGAAGTTATACAGGCACTAAGGTAAGGAATTACGTGTGTTTTGATGATTCATGCCCTCAATGGGTTGTGATCATTGTTCACAAGCTCTCTATATTTTCTCTTGCATGGAATAAAAAATTGAAGGAGTAGACACTGCAGTGGTACAACTGTGGTATTTGGGAGTAGCCTTGAAAATGTTAACGAATCTGTAATTAGAAGCAGGAGTGAGTGTTCATGGGAATTGTGAATCATTTGCTGAGAGAAGCAGATCTGAGCAAATGAAATGGCTCCAAATAGCGATGACAGAGAGCTATACATGGAATTTGGGTACAGGATTACTTCATCTCAGCACCCATGAGGTAACAAAGGGCGTTGGTGGCAAAGGAAAAAAAAAAAAGTAAGCAAGGGTTCCATACAAAAGAAAGGAAGTCAAGAAAATACAGAGCAAAGTTTGGTAGATTGGATGGTGCTGTAAAGATTTCATGGATAATAGCCAGCATCAAGACAGAATGGACAACTCAGATCCTGCTTCCCAGTTAGTTCTGAGGCAATCCCAGAAAAGTTAGGTTGGAAAGGACCTGTGAAAGTCTCTGTTCCAAGCCTGTGGTCATCTTAGATCAGATTGCTCCAAGGTCTTATCCAGGCAAACTTAAATATCCTCAAGGATGGGTGTTCCAGAACAACAGAGAAACGGCAATATGAGAATAACAGAAAACACAGAAAACAGAAGTAATGAAAAGGAGACAGAACCTACTAAGAGACTGTGAGGTTGTTTTGGCACCAGTGCAGCAAAGGAGGCAGGAGATGGACAGTGAGCTGATGGTTCAGCCCTCAGAAAGTCCTGGGCGTTGGGAAAGAAGGAGGCTGAGGCTGTGATGGGTCGGACACCAAATGCAGCAACTGCAGGCCTCCAGCAGCAGGGCAGGTGCAGTAGAGAACCAAAAAAGTATAGCAGGATGGTAGTAAAAGGGGCCAATATTAGAGCCAGGTGGGTGTAATAAAACTTGGTGCAAGAAAGTCAGTGAAAACAAGGCATTGGCAATTCCAAGATGATCTCAGCTGCTTCTGGTGGAGAAAAGTCATCAAGGTGAAGTCAGCTCTCATCCAACCATGAAAAAATAAACCAGAATTAACTCAATTTGAGAACCACTTGACTGCTCTTGAAAGCACATAAATTCAAGTATGATGGCAGTCAGTGCCATGTCTTTGTGCTGAGCTCTGTACTGATACCTCTGCCCCCACAGGTCAGGAAATGCGGGTGTGGGAGGAATATTAACAGTGCAAGTGGATCAAATAGGGTGCAGTGAGATGCATGGGGGAAGGAACATGGGTTGCAAGTTACTAGAATATGAAAGAGAGACAAGAAAAAGTTTATATATATATATATATACACTGGGATGCATATAATTGAAATTTAGAGGTAGATGCAGCATCTCAGTATACACTGCATTGTATCCCAGCACTCTCTGTGCCAGTATTTATGTCAGTAATGAACCAGTCTAGTTGTACAACCAAGAAAATACCCAGTGCAAGGTGTACAGCGCTTAGATTATCAATAATACATATTTTAGAATAAAGCTGGAAAGCAGGAATTTGCAGCTTATTGCTATAAAATCTACATTTTGTGTCTGTCAAGTGAAGCTGATAAAGGCTTGCTGTGAAATGACAAAAATGCCTACAGTATATTGAAGCAATCCAGAGTTCATGCCCAGCATTTTCAGTGGGAGTAAATGATTTCTCTTAATTTTTCCTTTTGTTTGTCCTTCTTCTTTTTATTTTTTTTTTCCTGCCTCTTTTCTCTTTTTTGACTTTCAGTTTGAGACAACTTGTCATTGGAGACCACTGAGGTGCTCTGCATTTTCAGAAATCCAAGGGAGCTTACCTTAAACTTTGCAGTGAGGATTTGAACCTTTTTGGTATTCATGTATTCCTTTGGCTGGGGTGAGCTTGGGCAAAGGCTCAGAGGAGTCAGCAGCAGGACATGGAGTTTCTGACTCTCACTTTGCTCCTCTGTGATTTTACTAAAAGGAGCATTATGTCAATGAGGGGAGTCTGGCTGTTTCCTACAATTCAGATACCTGGAAATTCAAGCACACTCCAGCTCCTGGGAAAATACATGAGAAGCACAGAGCAAGAAAGAAACCAGGTTACTATCACCAGTCCATATCCAATCTGTTTTCTTTTTGGCATGTATTTGGGTATATTGCAAGTCTTTTCCTTCCTTCCTTCCTTCCTTCCTTCCTTCCTTCCTTCCTTCCTTCCTTCCTTCCTTCCTTCCTTCCTTCCTTCCTTCCTTCCTTCCTTCCTTCCTTCCTTCCCCAAATGGAAAAATTAACACCTGAACAAAAGATGTTCCACACCCCTGAAAAAAATTTTCTTTCTGACTTTTTATTGTGAATTCATTATCTGAGGAGATTGTTTAGGTTTCAGAAACTGTCACGCTCAATACAAAGAACAGCTCACGCCTCCTCCTTCCTTTAACTCAGTGTGGATGTTGTGCACGAGATAGCTGACACAGAGTTATGATATTATCAGCATCATTTAACTTCTTGCACTTAATTTACCTCATTATCATTTTTATTACATTTTGTTACTATTGCATATTGAGAAAACATAGCTGTGAAGTCACCCAGCTCAGGCTGAGCACCAGCACGAGGCTCAGGGGTGTCAACGTGCCTTAAACAGGATTAAAAGTGAAACTTCCCAGCTGCTCCAGTGCCCATCCTGTTGGCAGAGGTGTGGGATAATTTATCACTTAAGGTTTCCCAATTTTCCAGATCACATTCCTGCAGTCTGACCAAATTATATGCTGGAAAGAAAAATGGTGTGTTGACCACGGGACCGGTGTCTGATTTCAAGCCTTGATGCACCAATACTTCAGTGGGAAATGGTCTCGATAGGATGGGAGTTTGCAATCTGTCCTCAGACACCATGAGGGCTGTAAATTCCCACACCTGGTGCTCACCTTTGTTTCTTACTGATAATAGGTGGGAAATGTGTATTTATGATATTTTAGTGGTTGAGTTACTGAAGGTCACAGATACTGAGAAAGATGGAGTGATTTTCTGCAGTGATGTTACAGATTTTAAAGAGCTTCTTAAAACAATGTTGGTATTCCATATATGAGTCTAAAAAGTATGCTATATTATCATCCAAACTTTCAGATTTCCAACAATTTAGGAGATCAAATTCTTCTGGAGTTCTTGAAAATGCTTTCAGTAGTTTGGGGGTTTTTGTGTGTGTGAAATGTGAATGCAATCTAGGTATTAGGAGCAGGTAATTTCGCCTTAATTTCTGTTCAGTGGTAAAGAACTGAAGGTCATGTCATTTATTTCAAAATCTCTTTTCCTTTCAATTTTCAGAATGGTCTTTGTACCTTATGGACTGAATGTCATGACATTTTAATGATGATAGAAATTATATAGGCTGCATTTTTTTTTCCATGGCGTTTATAACAGTCTGTAACTTTACAGTTACAGAAAGCTCAATTTAACCGTTAAAAATCAGTTCATTTGAAACAGGTGGTCAAAACAGTTTCTTAGATTGGTGATGTCTGATGATTTCTCATATAAATAATTTTCTCCAAGACATAATCACATTCACCTTGGATATGTAAAAATTAGTAAAAAGGCACTGTAGACCATCACTTTGTTAAGAGGCTTCTGAGGTGAAAAGGGTCTCAAGCTTCTTTTATAAACCTGAGTCTTTGCAGAGATCTTGCTAATGAATTTTCTTTCCAATTCTTCTGACTAGGAGGGATTAATTTATTTTTTATTTCCTTCCCCGTTCAATCAATGCTAATAGGTTAATTTGTTTTCAATTGTTATTGTTACTTGTTTGGCAATAAACCAAAGCATGTGCATCCGGTGATCTTCATCAGCCCCTCCATTGATGGTCTCTGTGGTGGCACCAGGAAACTCCTGGGAGTGGGGCTGTCAGACCATGCACTTAATATGGAATTTTCTATTCTACTAATTGCTTATTGTGCTGCTTAACCTAAAAATAGCTGCTGGTGTCTCTGCTTTATAGGGCTCAGATAAACAATTTGGGAAGCCTGAGTATGGAGAGAGGACTTCCCCCTACAACCTTCAGTGCAATCCTCAGATATTCCCAGTTCTTTCTGGGAATGGCTTTGATATCACTGATGTTTCACTGCCATATCTGAGCATCTTTCTCAACAGCCTTCAGAGTCAACACCCAGGTTTAATTTTCCCTAAATCATTGTTTATTCATACAGAGGACATGGATTTCTTTGAGGAATGCATCCCCATCTGGTTATCACTTCTATGTTTAGAATTAGGCTTCTTTCATCCTAAATCAATTACTTGTAGCAGGTGCAAAGCCATAATCCCTTTGGTACCTGGCAGCAGGCAGAATTAAATGGATCAGGTGTGTAGTTTGAAAGACTGTTAAGGGTCTTAAAAATCAATTGAATCACATTCTGGTTGGGTTACACATAATCTCAGCTCAGGTACCATCTGAAAGCTTTAATGTTTGTGTCTAATGTTAAAACGTCTAGACTTCAAAATGTATATACCTTCCTTAAAAAAAAGAAAAAAAAAGAAAAAAAAGGAAAAATCTCAAACGTTCATAACTGTATACTATTGTACAATTTTATGGCCTGATTTGCTCAGAATTTCTTCTCCCTGTCTCCTCAAAATGTGTACTGTCAGCCTTGAGGAAAGAACATAGGAGGAGAAAAACCCACCTCTCTGCATGATTTGCTGTCCCAGCATCTCAGCCACGAGAGATCTCAGCCTTGATGGTCTGTAATAGTTTATTGAGAGGATCCAAGAAGTGCTTGCTGCCTGATTAATCAAATAATTAAGCATTGCAGTTATTTAGCCTTAAATTAATATTAATAGAGTGCCATCTCTAATAATGGAAATAATCTGTTCCAATCAAATCATAATTTCACATGTTGCTCTGTGGCTTTCAGTTATGCCTTTCATTTGCCTGTTGCCCTTGTTGGTTTATTTGTGTTTATTTACACGTATGTGTGTGTTTGTGTGTTTATCTACCAGAACAAATTACTGAAAATGAGGGTTAAAAAAGCCATTTCTTATGCCATGAAGGTTTTTTGTGGAATGCAGAAGGTAGTTTGAAACACAGACCCACACCGGGTTTTTACCTCAAAATAACTGAAGTACAGAAAACACAGCACTGGAATTGATACAGGAATTTGAACCTGGCAATCAAAACAATGGAAGTGTGGAATTAGTGTCTCAACTTTCAGTTTGCATACACAATAAAACATTCATTGGTCTGCAAGGGGAATTATTTATTCTGCCCTTTGGCTCTTGGAATTACTTTATGTCTGTCTTCCTCCTTTCAGAGAGTGAGTTCAGGAAAGGGAAATAAACTCTTTAAAAATTGTCAAATAGTGATGAATCAGGAGTTTCTAATTTAAAAGAAAAAAAAATCTCAAACATTGACTTTCTATGGGATATATTTTCTGTTTGCTATTCATCTGCAGAGACAAAGAGCTTCCTTTTTCTGTTACGGAGAATCACAGCATCTTTTAAGATAGGATTAGAAAAATAAGCAGGTGGAAAAGTTATTGACTTGTGTGATTTATGTAGGAGTTCTTGGTGCTGTTGTTTATGTGTTCTTTGAAGGAGAAGATTAGCATGGAAAAAATGTGTGTCTGTGGATCAGTTTATCTTCCTAGAGGAGCTGTGTTGTCACCTGTAAGCTTGAGACACAGACTATCAGGAACAGGTCTAGAAAAATTATGTAACCAGGCTAGTGAGTAATGGGTTTATGCCAGAACTATCTCTGTCTTTTTAATGAATGAATCCAAATAATTCATTTATTCCAGTTCCTGATGGGTGTTCCCTGCACGTGCCTTTGTAGCACTAGCTCTGAAATTAGCTCAGGAATTATTTGGAACTACAGAATATTCCATAGCACTGCAAAAAATGCGAAGGAGCCGCCTCTCTTTCCTCCCAGTTACGATTTCAGTTTATTTCCAAAGCTACGGTCGTTGCATTCAGAGGACTTTCATGTTGTGTCCCTGCTGTGCTCACGCCAGGCTGATTTCAGCCATAAGTGCAGATCTGCGTCGCACTCATTTTCCAGCTTTGCTCTCAATTTATTTTGTAATTATTTTCCTTGCTCTTATTGGAGCTCTTTATTCTACACAAAGAAGTGGAAATATCTTTTTGACAAAAGCAAACCTGAGGAGTGTGAAGGTTTGCAGGAGTTCCGAGCTCAGGGAAGCAGGAATGCAGACTGTTCTGCAGTCCCACGTTAAACATTTGCTGTCGAGCACCCACGGGGCCAGTATTGGAAAGGATATTATTATTCGCCTGTATAAAATATTCTCCTTTAACCCACCATCAGACCCCAGGATTAGGAAGCAGGGAGCTGGAAAGGGCTCCCTGATTTAGAGAAACTCATCCCAGTCTAACATCAGCTACCAGCTTACACAGACCCTTTCCTGAATAGACCCGTTTTTATCCTGAACATCATCTATTCCAATCCCTCAGCCAGGATTTTTTTTTAACTTTGTTATGTCCACTTGTTGATGCATACTATGAACTGAAATATTTTGATATATATGGAAAATCTTTCCCTAAGAGAAAGCACTTCCTTTTCTTGCGGCTTGAAAGACAAGGAGAAATGTTTTTGAAAGATCTGGATGACTTCATAACTCAAAGCTGATGCATGTGTAAATTTGGCACTTGTTAATAGGTAATATTTCTGGTTAACACTGTCTCTTTATTTTTAGTGGCCAGGGTTATCACCTCAGAAATTCTGTGATTCTATGAAATTCCATGCTGTTCCTTTTGCACTGATTTTTTGGTAGGTATTTTGAAGTCAAAGACCCAGAGACATAGAAAACTTTTGGCTTTTGATTATCAACAAGGGCTTTTTGATCTTAAAGTGACCCTCAGAGCTGAAAACAAAAGTCTCTTTGCAATGTGTGAACAGAGACATCAAAGATCTCTGAAATGCAGGGATGATAAGGTCCAGTATGTAGAAATCCCACAAACAGCCAAAGGAAAGATGTGAGGAGAAGAGTTAACTGGATGTGGTTGTATTGAAATGCTTCATGTCTGCTGTGTTTTTTATCAGGTTTAAATGGGTTTTGTCACTTTGATAAACTTTTCCAAGAAAAAAAAAAAAAAAAGGACAAAAGAGTGGAGTCTATGAATAAGTAGCATTAGACCATGGCTATCAGGCTATGGCAGGTCATTTGGCAACTGAGGTCCTCCTTTTTTACTTCTCCTGCTGATCATATTTTGTCCTGATTTTAATCTATCCTCAAAAGGAAAAGCAACCCACAACCAAAACCACTTTCTGTTGGCTGACTTCAAAACTGTCCACAGGAGGAGAATTCATAGGCCACCTACTCAAAGATGTGTTTTTGAGCACCTTCTAAGAAATTTCAGTTCCTTGGGAAAATACCGAACGCTGCAATTGAAAAACCAGACTATTAAAAATTGGTCCTGAATCCTGGCAATAATGGAGTGTTAGTTTTAAACGTCTCCAAAATAAGCAGGGAAAGGAACCAGGTGATCCATCCTTAAGTGAAGGATTATAAAGCAACCTGGCAGGATGGCTCCTTTGGGGTAGGGGCCGACTATTTGTGCAGTGCTGTTTCCATTTGAATGAAAAATCAGCTGCCTCACAGACTCTGATTGTCCTCCACAGTCAGTGCTGTGGCCAAAGCAGGAATGTTTGCTTCTTTCTTGAAGGTTCCAGCACAAGGTGGAAGATAAAACAGCATTTGTAAAATAAGATGGAATTGTTAGCCTGCATGAGTGCACTCAGTACTTAGGAAGCTGCTGCAAAATGTTGACAATGGCTGTGATTTTTCTTCTGAATGGTGGGATTTTGGCTGGGATTGGGTTATTCTGGCAGCGGTGTAAGATCATGGGTCACCAGCTCTATCACTGGGAAAATCATCAGGAAAATTTAGCCCTGTGCATCCCTTTTGTTGGGCACCTTTTGCCGAGTGCAGGGAGGCTTTGCAAGCCCTGTACACGCAATGTAAGAGCACGGATCAAATATTTATTGGCTGCTACACACAGCAGATTCCTAAGCTAATGCTACTCAGCCAAGCAGTAATAGAGTCTGCCCCGTGCTGCCTTGGAGGTTCTCAGCCAGGTGTGGAAAGGTTCTCCTTCATTGCTCCTTGGATCAGGCTTCCAGCTCCTTGTTTTGATTTTTCTTTTCCTTAAGATTTTTAGCAAGCTTTTCACAGAAGTATTTTTTGATGCCCAAATCTTTGAACTGTATCTTCGACTCCAGGGGAGGAGATGAAATCCTGCAAGAGTGCTGGGAAGAGGAGCAGGTAGGGAGGTCGAAGGGCAGAGCTGATGATGGAGATTTCAGTGGGGGAGAGAAGGGATGTGGGCTTGACAGCAGCAGGGATGGAAGCAGAAAGACAAAAATAGTCAATACAGAGCCAAATACTTGGTGGCTAGATGAAACCTAATGAAACAGGGGAAAAATACAAGGTTTTTTCAAGCAACTCCTTTTTTTCCTCAGTAAACTGGAGAGTGAGCCCAATGATGAATTGTTTTCCATGCCATCAGAATGCAAATCAAACAAAAACAAGATCAACACCCCTACAACATCACTTTTATGAAATTTTAGCTTATAGCAGCTTGGACCATTAACGATTTTCAGTTATTCATTAGGCTTCTGTATTACTGTGATGGAAATTAGCCCAGCTCCTCAGAAGTTAATGAAACCCAGGAGCTCCCATTAGGTGTGAATTTGGTTCCTCTACATCTGATACTTGTCACAACATTCTCCTGTGGACTTCACCTCAGGCTTGTGAGGACTTCTCTGCTTATTTCTGAGCACAGTAACTCAGCTTGCAGCTCTGGACAGTCACTCTCCTAATTTTAATAATGGCTTGAATTGCATCCTAAAATTGTCTAATTTTAAAACTCTGACAAGTTTTTGTAAAAACGGTATATACACTTCTTTTCACTTCCATGCAATATCAGTGGATCAGGGAGATGGGGGATTGGATAATTTTTGGCTCTTTAGTATTTTTAAACTGCTGGTTCATCGCCTGCAGCTGCCTTGCATTTTATAGGCGCACTAAATTTGATGACCGTGAAGGGTTGTTAAACAATAGACTGTGATAAAAATAGTTCCCTTTGCTGACATTCTATGTTTTTTCTAAAATAGCTCCATAAATTACATCAACAAAACTACTTGCACTCTTTTGGTTTTTTTCTAGCATTTGAGACAGGTAAACTGAATTGTGTCTGTAGGACCAATAGCAAAAAGAAGCACATACAAGTGATGGACCTGGTAGTTATTCAAATTAAATATCCTTGTTCTTGCAAATATGGTTGTTTGAAGACACTGGATTTTCCACACCACTGCTTCTGGAGCATGTACCCAAGAAATGCTCACACAATATCCTTCTTACAAGGTTTTCGTAGAGCTTGACCTCTGAATACAATTAACAAATTCCTGTATGGATTTCAGGCTAAATGAATTAATGTGATGTTTGATAAGTGAACTGGAAGCATTAACTGACCCTGGTGTTTCTGTGGAAATTTCCTTTATTTTAGGTTTCCTTTATTCCAGGGTTATAGAAAATTGTGTGTATCATATGTGGTATGAAATAAGACCGATATTGAAATGAAACTTTAAATATCATTTAAATAAGAGATAAGCATTCAATTACCTTGCTCCAAGAGGTCAAAGAGGAAGCACCGTGAGAGATGCTGGCAATTTCAGTGGAAGAAAAGTAAAGGTGAAAATAGATTCCCCTGAGTCAAGGGAGAGATTACAGTAGAGAGAGGAGTATTTAGAGAGCAGGCAGTGTAAGGAAGCTGATAATAAACTGTATCATAACAGGCAAGGTCATTTGAAGAAACAACTGCCTGATTATTCAGCTAATCAAAAGAATCAGCCAGGCTCCCTTACCTGCCTGTTCTGCAGCTCCATGCAAGGACACGGACTGTCTGCTAATAAAAGTATCGTAATTGCATGGCTACACTCTTGTCTTCCAAGCCTTATCCTTGGGATTGGAGGTGTGAGGTCGAAAAGGTGATAGCAGCTGTAAAAGAGGAAGGACAGACAGGAAGAGCTGGGCGATAGGTTTTATTTTGAGTAGTTAAATGCTGGAATTCTTGAAATGTTTGTATATTCGGTGAGGTTTCTCTCCCTATAATGAAAAGTTGTAAAAATTCCAGCTCCAAAATAACTATATTAGAGAATCCCTTTTCCCCCTTGTTTGGTTTAACTTCTGAAATGCATTTTTAAGGCATTTTTCTTTGTGTACATATTCCCCTTCCATCCCAGAGCACTGACCAACTAGATCTGTTAATATTCTCTGATACAAACCAATTAAACATTCTGATTCAAATCTCCAGCTTCTATTGGAGTTACTCTTTTATATCTTCCTTCTTAACTCTGGAATGTTAAATATTCCATTATCAGCTAATATTTTATAAATACCTGCACAGATACTCACTGAGCATTTCTCTTCTTTGGATGATACCAATGTTAGATGAATTATTACTCATCTTATTAATCATATTCTTAATAGCAGTGTGCTAATTAATGATCCAACAACTCATTTGCTTCTCATAAAAGTCCTTCTAGTAAAGTGGAATGTGAGCAAATTATCAGGTTCCCTCTAACAGAAAACCAACAACCAATAAATTAAATAAATAAATAAGCTAAAAACCAAACTAAAATCCAAAACCCCAGAAAAAAGAGATGTTTGAGACCTTCAGACTCTGATCAGATGATGCTCTTTTAGTTTTCCTTTCTGTTTATGTCCTTTCCTTAGAGTACTTGAGCTGTGGCATCCAGACAAAATCTGCTTTATTTCAAAAGGCAGTTATGGATTTATACAATTTGATAGTGTTTCTTGAAATGCTGCCCTTTGTTCTGAGGATAAAAAAACTGCCTCAGCTTGTGTAAATAGTGTGGGAAGGGGGGAAAAGTTGACAAGATGCGCTCATAATCGGTGATGATGAAGAGAAATCTGTCATCGGCTCAGCCGAATTACAAATGGAAAACAGGAATTTCACAGTTGTCAAAAGGAGTATTAATTATGCCAGATTTCCATTTGAGTGGCCTGGCTTGAATTTTTGGCATTATTTTCTTAAGATGTATGTATATAAAGATGGTTTAGCGATATATTACAGTAATTTAAAAAAATAAATGCACTTCGTTTTCACAATTTTGTTTTCCTGCCTGCGTAATACCACGTCTTTATGAGTCATCCACCTTAACAGTGGTTGTTAAAGTATGTTTGATTCAAAATTTAAAGACAATTTTGAGCTCCGTATTTATTTTTCAAGAGCCCATGAAAATTTCCTTTGGACTGCGCCATCGTCTCATTCCCATTACATTTGTGAAGGGAAAGGAAAGCAGACCACACATTATTTGTCAAGAGTGCCTTGGCTTCACAGCTTTCTCGGCTCCAGTGATGAAAATTGAACATAATTCTCATGTAAGCCCTCAGAGCAATGAAGTGTTTCACCCTTCAGAGCAAAGAAACAGAAACCAATGTTACAGAAAAAAGAGGTTAAAAAGCCATTTTTGGAAAAGCAGGTAAGTGCAGCTGAATCAGACCCTCCCTTCAATCAGCTCTCAACAGTTTGCTTGGGAAGATGCTGGAATATTACATTTGGCAATCACTGCCTCTGTTTAAGGCTCAATAATGCTTGACATTGACATCCTGTCATGAAGAATTAGTTCAAACATTGGATCTGGAGCAGCTCAGGAGGATGTGATATGTATGTAGGTGTTTGAAAAGCATGGATATGGGGAAAAAAAAAAAGAAAAGAGAAATTGTTGAAGCTGATTATGTAACTCTTAATTCCAGTGGTTTGTGAGAAGAATGAAATGAATACAAGGAGGATTAAAGCTGAAAATCCACAATGTCTTGACTGAGAGGGTCAAGACAAACATGAACTTACTCCAGCTCAGTAAACATGAGTGAAAGTCCCTTGACCAATTTGCTTTTAGGTAAAGATAATTTCCTTTTACTGGGAGAAATAGATCTGATGCTAAAGTCAGTAAGATATTGTTGCCTTCTCTGAGAGGTGTGTAAGTACAAGATCACTTTGCAGATGTCTCCTGGTTTGGCTTTATACGTATCTGTGAAAATTAACTGCTTTACTCAAGACTTCCTTACAGGAGCACATCTCTTAACAAATAAAACTTTACCGTTTTTTAGGATAAGCTCAGCAATAGAACAAAACTCACTTTGTTTAAAAGTCCGAGATTCAAAACCAAAACATCCTCCAGCTGGCACAGGGTCATGACACAATGACACAGAGAAAGGGAAATATTAAATAGCCTCCAAAGGTCTCAGCTGCACCTGTTCTCTGTGGCTCTGTCATTGCATCAACTCATTAATGACGCTTAAAATCTGAGGAGACACGTGGTTTTTCCAGACTCCACCTCTGAAAGGTAAAAACATAGATAATTAGTTTGTTCTGCTTAATTAGGGAAATAGCCTCTCAGGAATTTAGGGCAATCTCGCTGTAGATCAGATTTTTATTGTATTCTGTATATATTTTCTTCTTTTCCCAAAAGCCATCAAACAGAAAGAAAAAAACACTGTGGTGAAATGATATTTCTGAGATGCTTCTCCAGATGTTGAGATTGCATCATCACTTTCCTTGAAAGGTGATGTGTCTTTGTCTGGTTGTTCAGACATAAAAATGGAAACAGTCCTAAAAACCAAGTTGGGATTCCTTTCTGGAAGGTTAAACAGATCGTTTGTCACCGAAGTCTTGTTAGTTTGGCTGCTGGCAAGTCAGAAAGAAAAATGTTTTAGCAGAGCCATATAGAGATCCCAGCGAAGGAGCTCTCAGCAGCAGCATTATTATCTGATAAGGCTGAAACCTCTTTGGGGTCTTTGCCACTCCTGACTGGGGATCGCTGCTGGGCCTTCACCAAGGTTCTGGGTTTGCTAAAGGCAAAACAATAGCATCAGTTAGATTAAACCAGATAACTAAGGAGGGAATAAAGGAAGTATTTTGTCTCTGTCCTTATAATAGAAACTTATTTTCTCCTAGAGGCTGGCTCTCTCTTCACTGCATCTGTATTTTTAGCAGGGTGGGCACACTCTCTGCTGGTAAAATTAGTTCAAAGAGCTCCAGAGAAAGCTGATAAATATTAACTACTTGATAATATTAAATTATTGTAAATGCACTACAAGAAATTCAAGAAATTCTTAGGATTATCATGACTGATAGTGAGTAGCATGGCTGGAACAGAAGTATCAGTCAGCATGAATATACATATCCATATATTTATATAGCATGTATAATCTTATATATACACTTATCTATGGGCAGGGAGAGAGAGAGGTGCCAGGAGGAGAATATATATGGGACTTACCCTGCCTGCACTAAATCAAACACTAAAGATTCAAGGCCAGGCAGTGAATTCATTAATTCAGCTGGGGATTGCATTGGAATGAAGAGATGAACTGCTGCTTTTAACAGTCCTGGAGTGTCCATGTGAAATACAAGGGTGGTTTATCCAAATTACTCATGTGACCTTACAAAGAAATTGATTGGGTTCAAACTCTTGGCAGTCCTTGCTCTGAAGTCTGAAAATGAGGCAGTTAAAAAAAGAATGTTCATAAAAATATATATTTAATCCTGAATATACCAAATAAAGTTTCTAATGTGCTCTAATCAGCATTTCTGTCTGCTTCCACATGGAATCATTTTCGGGAATAACTGTAGTGGAGAAGCAGTAAAGCTCAGGACGTACCAGGCTGTGGTTACTCACACACATGTACAAAAAAGGGTCTCCTATCAGATAGTCTTTAGCATTAAATCATATACATATATATATATATCTAAATGTTCTTGTTAATAATATGGCTCTAGATTATTTCTCTGGATTCATTTACGTCATGGAAAACTTCCAGTGTTCACAGATCGAAGTATTACGTCAGTCTGGATTTAGTCAGAGATTTCATTAAATCCAGGCAAATTTTGCCTGAATTAGGACTGAACAGAAACTTCCTAAAGACCAAACTTTTCCAAATGCTAGCTATGATATCTCTCTAATGCTGAAGTCACAAGTGACAACAAGAAGATGCACATTTTTAAAAAATAATTTATGAAATGTTACATACAGAATGCAAATGAAGAGGCAAAGCGTGTCCCAGAGAGATTACCACCCAAGCAGAAACTGGATCGAATGTCTGAAAACCTGATATCACAGCTATACTTAGAAATTCAGTATATTTGGAAGGCATTGTAGCTTAATACGTGGTTTGAGTAAAAGTGAGCCTTGAGGATGCAATACATTTGCAGGAAATGTGTGCATCAGATTAGCAAAAAGAGAAGAAAAAGACTAGATAAAAATAAAAAAATACAAGGATGTGGCTAGATATGGAGAAATCAGTCATAAATTCAGGTCTGTAGGCAAGGGATACAGATACTGAGAGACCCTTTCTGGACTGGTCACATGAAGATGTTTCTGCAAGTGATAATGTGGAAGGGGATAGAGCTGGAGACCAGAGAGGGACGAGGAAGAGATGCTGGTGCCACATCTGCAAACAGTCAAGATAGGACGGAAGAAAAAAATTCAGGCAAGGAAGGTGTGGAGAAAGAAGCTGTTTGCATGGGAAGGTGCAGAAGAAAGAACAGCCCAAAGTCGTGAGCCTTGGAGACAGGGAAAGGGAGACTCGTGCGCACAGCTGTTTCAAGGCAGAGGGGAAAGAAAAACACAGGGAATTTGTGATAAAAAGCAGAAGTGTGAGATGCCTTTCTGTGTGTTGACAGTTAGGGCTGATCCTTAGCTGATTAATACCAGCTCTGCAGCAAAGCTCCTCTGGAGCCAGGCTGGGAGAGCTAGGGATGTTCACCTGGAGAAGGGAAGGCTCCAGGGAGAGCTCAGAGCCCCTTCCAGAGCCTAGAGGGGCTCCAGGAGAGCTGGAGAGGGACTTAGGTCAAGGGATGGAGGGACAGGACAGGGGGAATGGCTCCCACTGCCAGAGGGCAGGGATAGGTGGGATACTGGGAAGGAATTGTTCCCTGTGAAGGTGGTGAGCCCTGGCACAGGGTGCCCAGAGAGGCTGTGGCTGCCCCTGGATCCCTGGAAGTGTCCAAGGCCAGGTTGGACACTGGGGCTTGGAGCCACCTGGGCTAGTGGAAGGTGTCCCTGCCCATGGCAGGGGGTTGGAATGAGATGGACTTTGTGATCCCTTCCAGCCCGAACCATTCCGTGATTTTATGATTTGTGAAGTCTGTGTTTGCTTCAGTGACCTGTGAATCAGGTCATTACAGAGCTTTAGCTTTCACGTCTCCCATCTGAATATTCATACTCTCATTAAAGCATTGTTCCTGATATGTGCTTTGGTTGTTTTTTCTTTTTTTTAATTAAGAAGGTTTAATTAAAACCTACAACAAAGACCAGAGCTTAAAATAATACTTGGAGTGTAATTTAACCCTGTTTTACACAATACTGAATTGTCTGATTTTGTTTGAGGTATTCTGAAGACAGCTTTGGCTTTTCATAATAATTAATATAGTTCCTCTCAGCTCTGTGATGTCTCCCAAATGTCGGCTTACTTGGGCCACATCCAGAGGAAGCACTGCAGCACTGTCAGGAGAGCTGCCATTCCCTGGGAGGGAGAAGAAAATGAAACCACTTCATATGACAAGAATATCCTCAATATACTTATAAAATAGTACTCTTTAGTAGTGTCCTGTCCAGCATATAATTGTTCTGATGAGTAAATTGTTTTTCTGAAACAGAATTGTCTTCAAGTAATTTCTAAAAGTGTTTTCCAATATGGCGCATTTCCAGACTGCAGGTTGTGAGAGGGAGGATTTATTATTTTAGATTGAATGTCTCATTCCCAGTTTTAGGTCACTGTAAAGTGTATTTCTGGTTAAGAATATGGTTAAGTGCTTGGCTGAAATAGGCATATAAATTAACAGCTCTGCCTGTGCAAATGTATTTATGTGTGATCAATTTAGATGAATGAGCTGCTTCTCTCAAAGAAAAGTGGTTCCTTAAAAGAATGTGGTTTCATGTATACACAGTATTGCCAGAACTGAACTTTATGATGTAACTGAGATATTAAACAAAACACAGACTACAGTCAGAAAAAAAAAAATTAATTACTGGTAAGTGTGGATATGCAGAGCTTCAATATTTATTCATAAGAAAGTAAAATCATAAAATCACAGAATTGTTTGAGTTGGAAGGACCACAAAACTCATCTCATTCCACCCCCCTGCCACAGGCAGGGACACCTTCCACTAGCCCAGGTTGCTCCAAGCCCCGTCCAACCTGGCCTTGGACACTTCCAGGGATCCAGGGGCAGCCACAGCTTCTCTGGGCACCCTGTGCCAGGGCCTCCTCACCCTCACAGGGAACAATTCCTTCTCAATATCCCACCTATCCCTGCCCTCTGGCAGTGGGAGCCATTCCCCCTTGTCCTGTCCCTCCCTCCATCCCTTGTCCCCAGTCCCTCTCCAGCTCTCCTGGAGCCCCTTTAGGCACTGGAAGGGACTCTGAGGTCTCCCTGGCATATTCTCTTTTCCAGGCTGAACACCCTCTGCTCTTATAGCAGAGGTGCTCCAGCCCTCTTGTTATCCTTCATATGTTTCCTTGATCTTCTTCCCTTATATCTTTAGCTAACAAAATATGCATTTTATAAAAAGGGACAACAAATCCAGGGTGCAGTGATTCTTTAGGAAAGGATGTCAGAGAGTTACAGTGCACCATAACCTGTCCTGGGCCAGCCAGGTCCTAGCAGGATCTATCACCCCAGCACACTGGGAAGAGCCCTGCTGAATGCTGTGTCAATTTAGGGTACAGACTTCAACAAAGATAACTTCTAATTGAAAAGGAACATAAAAATAATGATCAAAGACCTAAAAAAAATAAGATCTATGAGAGGAGATTGAGTGAACTGGTGTTTTGTCTGGAGAAATGAAAATTGCACCGATTTTTCCTCCAGGTTCTGAATGACAAAAAAATGCTGCTGCATAGTGGAATAGAATAAATAAGTTTCATTTTCCTACTGGACAGGAGAAATAGTTCTGGAATAACATTGCAGCAGGGAGGGTTTAGATTAGAATTACGGAGAGTGTAATAGGAGTAATGAGAATACAGCACAGAAGGATTTTGCCTGAGGATGCTGCAAAATCCTTATCAGTGGCGGGTTTGATAATAGCCACATTTGTCAAGAATGATACAATTGATTTTGACTTTTTGCAGGCAAGTGAGCTAAATAGATTCTTAAAATGCTTTCCATTATTTTTTCTGTCATTTTAGCTTCTGAATAACAATGTTTAATACACTTGTATGCAATATTTTACAAAATGAAAATACAAAGACGTTGCTGAATTAAGCTGTTCCATATCCCTGTCGCCAAATCCATTTGGAATTGTTAAAATTTGAGTCCTGCTCTGAATATGAACGATCTGAGTTAGTGATGCCCATTCTTTCTTCTGGCATTCTTCCTTCTTTAAACTGAAAGAACAAAAATTCTTGGAATGAAAGCAACTGAAAAAAGCGGGGATCAAAAATTGTCCAATTTATAAACTAGGAGCTTAATAAAATAAACCCAGCGCTTTACAGCTCTGTCCTACTCTACCTTTGTGTTCTATATAAAACAAGGAAATAGAAGAAAGCTGACAGCGTGTCCTTGTTTCAGTCTCCAATTACACTTTCTTTTCAAAGTCACTAAGCAGTGATCTGCCAGTGCTGTCGATCAACAGGCGTTTCCGTTACCTTGAAGATCAGTAGTGTTCAGTCTGCCCAGAGTGAGTTAGTGGCAGTGTGTGGCTGCCCTCCCAAGGAGAAGGGTGAGTCCGTGCTCCTCTGAGTGGCACCCCCCTTTCCATCGAACCCTGCCGGGAGATTCTCCCTGCAGCTGCCCGCGGACCTGCTCAGGGGCTGGTGGCCGCTCAGTCATTTCACACCTCAGAATCCCAGCCCAGGGATTTCTACACACCAGCTTGAATGGCAAGGTTAGATGTTCCCTGAGAATTCCCTTAATCCAATCTAATGATTTAATTACGTGTCACTTTGCGCGCTGTCAGAAATTTACGAATACACACGCATGCACATATATATTGCACTTAAATATTTGTGTGTGTAGGTTTCTTTAAATCACAAAAACATTATGAGACGACATAAGTAAAGAAGGTCTTAATTTTTTGAAATAGAGTGCAAAATGTTCCAGTTCCTAAGAAGCAATATAATATCGACAGTTATTTGGAAGAGTCTTAATTCAGTTTAGTTGCAATAAAAGATTAAAATGCCAAAATTCTGGGCACAAATAGAACTTTCTTCATCTTCTGTGCTGAACTGTATTTATGGTTAGCACATGCTTTCTAATATGAAATCCAAATGGCTTTTGTTGCAAATTGAGCTGATTGCTTCTTATCTTACTCTGCCTAGACAGAGAGGACGATTGAACGGTTTCCCTTACAAAAGACTTGAAAATCTTGTGTCGTTTTTCAGAGCCACTTTTGTCTGGAAGAGTTTCTTATCCCATGAATATCATCTGATGCAGTTCTACAGGCTGGTGAGACCAGCCTAGACTGAAAGTATTCAATTAGCTTTAATTCAGCCATTTGATATGCTGGTGGCAGTACCTTATTACAAAGAGTTCTCTTCTCTTTTCTGACATTAGGCAAATCTGTATTTTCAAAAGACATTAGTTACCTACTTGAGGAAATTTCTCTGAAGTGGGGTGTGAATTTAGAGTGCAACAGTTGCTGAGCTCTGCTGGGGAAACTTGTATTGCAGAGCCAGTCAGAGATGAAGGACCTTGCTGGAGGTGATTTCCGTTATTTTAGTGGAATTTACTGCCGAGATTATGGCTGCTTCTGGATGTAGCTGTTCAAAGTCACGTTCAGCAGGCTGCTGTCCTCTCTGGTGGGCTGTGTCCTTGTGTGGCTCAAGACTCTTCCTTCTTGGCTCTGAAATGTGAGACCACTCATTTTCTATCCATGCAAGGAAATGTTGTGTCCAGAGCCCTGGCTTCACACTCCCAAGAATCCTCCAGGTATCTGGGGGGGAGCTGATACTCCCTTGCCAGCACAGTTCTGGAGAATCTTCACTTATCTTTGAAAAATCTGAAGTCAGCCAGCTGAATACACAAATTTAGCAGAAACTTCCAGAAAAATGAAGGCTGTAACATCACTAGAGGAGTAGAAACCTTCTGGATTAACCAGACTGTGATCTGAGAATCAAGTCTTTTAGTTACCATGGCAGAAGTAAAACAATTTTTTTTTTTCTTCTCTGATGGCATTGATGTTTCATATCTCTAACCTCTTTCACAGAGATCTAAGGAAATGGTCTAATCACCAGTGTTGATGTTTTATTAGCTGTCAAGCACTTCTAACAAAGGTAGCCACTGACAGTGAAACAAGACAACGAGGTTATGTAGGAGCACTGCATTGATAGCTGAGAATTAGAGATTGGTGTGAGATTTAGCCAAGCCCTTGATGGAGTGATGTGTCTGAGGGAAAAAAAAAGAAAAAAAAAAAATCTGTCTCCAGATCTCTCCAGACGTGCTCCAGTTTAATCAGCATCAGCCACGCTGAGCTCCCATCTGTGGAGTGAGGCAAAGGGAAAAGCTCCATAACCAGAGAGGTTCTGATTCCTCTGTGATCCTGGTGTAATTGTCAGTCTTTTAGATTCCTGGGGTAAACTCAGACTTGGAAATTAACTGAGCTGAGCTACCAACTTCTAGACCTAGGACAGGTCTAGAAATAACCTTTTGGCTGTGAAAGCCTACACGGAATGGGAATTTTGCAATTTATGCACAATTAGTTTGGCTTCCTCCAGGGCTCCTGTGGTGAGGGGTGAAATCAACTCACCTACAGATTTTGTGATTTCAGACTTTATTGCTGCAGCAGTTGTAGGCCAACCTCCATTCCATGGGCAAAAAGAAACACTTGATCCATGTTTGGACTAGGAAACATCCTACTGCTCACATTAGACGGGAACAGCAATGCCAATGGCACCTTCTCCTCAGTGACCCTGGGTTTGTGCTCTGCCAACAAGTGTCACATCTGAAACAGCAGTGACAGAATCAGCCCAGCACTATGAGCCACCAGTTTGTGAAAATTCATGCAGGCTTTGACGCTGAGCACTGAATGCAGGTGTAGAGAGCTGGTGCTTTATTAACCACCTATACTGTATTTAAAATCCTGGTGTCTAAAACTGGGATCCTTGCCTGTGAATACTCCTACTCCTTGGCAAAGCTACAGAGTCAAGACTGTGTATCTTGATATAGGTTTGTGGCAAATGCCAAATGTGTTCCTGCCTGATTTTGTCATGTCAGCTGCCATTCTGCCTGAAGAACTGTTGAGGAAATGGGGCAGATTTCGACTGCAAAATGCTGAAGTATTAATTCAGTTATCATGCCAGCATAGGTATCCTTGTAAGATAAGATTACCATAATTAAGATATTAATACTAATTAAGATCATTAAGATTATTAGAGGTATAAAGACATTAAGAGACTGGTATTTATTTAAAAGGAGGCGTATGCTTTATGATGCATTTATATTTGTTCACTTACATTAAGATGGATTCAGTAACATGCTGAGTTTGTGCATAAACCTGCTTTACACAGCACAGGATCTTCCCATTACCCTTCCCTTGCTTCTTGATTCAGTCCTGTAGCGAACTGAGTTCTGAAAATATGATGAGGTTTTTTGCTGTCTCAGATAGTTTGAAAGTTTCGTGTAAAAATTGTTCATCTATTTCGCTATTGGCATTTTTTACCAGCTTTCCAGTGACCTTTCTGGCTTCTGCTGGCCCTGCTCAGAAAGTGCGTGCATATATGGTGATCTTCAAAGGTCTTTCCAGGGATGACAGCCTTGACTGTGACATGTTTTCCTGTCCTAGATTTCCTAGGAGGCATCATTTAATTGTTAGCCATGCTATTATGTCTCGAAGTACACAGCTGTCAGAAGCTCTTTTGTATGGGAATTAAATATTTTGGGTCTCGCAATGTGCAGTTTCCGTAATTTTGTGAATGTCACAGCACTCTGGTGTGAGCTAAGCAACTTAGTTCATCTTCTGGTAGTCAGAGGAAGAACACAAATATGATTTAGGGAAAATCCTATTGCTCTGATCAATCCAAGGCAAGAGAATCAATGGGTAACTTCTGAAGCTGAACATGGAGCTTAACATTTCAGTTAATCTAAGCAAGTCTCCAATCCTGTGCTATAAATAGATGAGCATATATTGCTTAAAAAAAGATAGACTTACTCCAAAAAATATGTTTCTTACAAAAAAACCAGGGGCAGAGGAAGGATTTGAGGCAGGAATGCTGTTTTCTAAGTGGCTTAAACCCTCTAAATTATTCTCCTTTGTCCTCCTTGCTAATGTCACTACGAAAAGAGAGTTTTCCTCAGTATCTTTCCTTCTGGTTGCTTCAGTGCTCTCTTTTTGCTGTGTGGGCTGTTCCTTTGTTGGCTCCCCAGGTTGTCCATATTTGAAATCACAAGCAGACCAATAGGCCAGGCTGAGAACTGCTGCTTCATATGTTTGGTGTCACAGCTATTTAGACACTTGCAATTTCTTTCAATTACCCAGTTTTATTGGAATCTGTTACTGTGGTCTGCTAGCCAAAACAAGGACTTCACTAAAAAAATAATAAATCGCTGGCTAATATTATTTGCATGGTAATTGCTTTGCAGTGCCTATTAAATCAGTGTTTCTGGCACAGCTCTGTGTTAGCAGAAGTACAGATATTAATATACTATGACAAAAAGCTTTTCTCATTTTTTGTTTTTATAATTAATTACTATTTTCCCATGGGAGGGTTGGGTGGGAAATGGATCTGTTGTTACCCTCAGCTCGGTGGGATTATGACGAGGATCATTACACGGGCTGGGAGATCGGTGATGTTTGCAGATGTTCAGGGAAATGTTTAATGGGACAGGGTGGGCCCTGCCACAGAGTTCTTGTACCTTTACAGCCCGGCTGATGGGCCCAGGAGCAGGAAATGCAGGCTGTTCCCAGCTCGAAAGCGCCTGGTGACACGTGCTGTTCATCAAATGCCTGCGGTGCCCCCTCAGCACAGCCGATCTGCACGGGTGCTCCTCATCCAGCACCTTCCGCCCAGGCTGGATTTACTCTGTGCCTGCACTGTGTGTTGAGCACATTCCCAATCATCGGGACACATCCTGGTGAAATGGACTCTTGGCCATTCTCTGGGTAACAGAGGTTTCTCTGTTTCCTTCTGGGATGTGCGGGCAAGAAATGAATGAGCCCCAGAGAAGTCCTAGTGCAGGATGGATAAAGCATGGTTATCTCGTGGTTTCATCTCGGTTTAATTTCTCCCCCCAGAGTGGTGGTTATATGGAGTATATGTTGTCTGGGAGACTCTTGAGAACCTGACTGCATTTGTTACACCTGGTCACAACCTCTAGTGGGTTTAGTAAGCCTTTGGTAATGTTTGGGATTGTGAAAAATAATCTTACAGGAACAAGTTTTAGTCTTATCATGGAATCACGGAATGGTTTATGTTGGAAGGGACATTAAAGCCCATCTCATTCCAACCCTATCTGTGGGCAGGGACATCTTCCACTATCTCAGGTGGCTCCAAGCCCTGTCCAACCTGGCCTTGGACACTTCCAGGGATCCAGGGGCAGCCACAGCTGCTCTGGGCACCCTGTGCCAGGGCCTCACCACCCTCACAGGGAACAATTCCTTCCCAATATCCCATCTATCCCTGCCCTCTGGCAGTGGGAGCCATTCCCCCTTGTCCTGTCCCTCCATCCCTTGTCCCAAGTCCCTCTCCAGCTCTCCTGGAGCCCCTTTAGGCTCTGGAAGGGGCTCTGAGCTCTCCCTGGAGCCTTCTCTTTTCCAGGTGAACACCCCCAGCTCTCCCAGCCTGGTTCCAGAGCAGAGGGGATCGAGCCCCTGGAGCATCTCCGTGGCCTCCTCTGGACTCACCAGCAGCTCCATGTCCTTCTGCTGTTGGGAATCCCAGGGCTGGAGCAGCTCTGCAGGTGGAGTCTCACCTGAGCAGGGCAGAGGGGCAGAATCCCCCTCCCCTGCTGCCCACGCTGGGGATCAGCCCATGGGGAGTTTCTGGGCTGGGTCACGTCCAGCTCTCAGCCCCCAGCACCCTCAAGTCCTTCTCCCCAGAGCTGTTCTCCATCCATTCTCCACTCAGCCTTGTGTTCGTGCCTGGGGTTGTCTCGTTCTGGGGCAGGACCCTGCACGTGGCCTTGCTGAACCTCCTGAGGTTCTGTTCTCACAGGTCAGTCTCTCAGCCCATCGATCCCTGTTCTGTAAAGTGTCCTGCTTTAGACATTTCTAAAGATGCTTCCAAAGCTCTTTTGTCTGCAGCGCATCGTTTCACGCCAATATTTTTATCTGCCATGATTTAAAAATGTTACTGGAGAGACACAATCACGTATTTTCTATATGTTTTTTTTTATGTACTCACAGGAGTCACTGCAATTTGTAGCCAGAGTTTAATTAATTATTAGGCATATATTACTGCCAATCAATAATTTTGGCTCACAGCTTTTGAAAGGAGCTTGGTTTACGAAGAGTGAACAAATATACCATTCCATCTGTTAGCCAAACCACCTGGCACAAAATCATTTGAGGCGTAATTATGTAGTTGGCAAGAACTTTTAAAAAAGAGTGATTTCTAGAGTTTTCATCCCAATTGATGCTTTACTTCGTAGTGATGGAAACCTGACTAATGCAGCAAGGACCAGTTCTTTTTTTTTCTTTTTTTCCCCCACACCTCTGAATAAAATAACTTGTGTTCACCTTGCAAGAAATGCCTAACATGACAAATATAGGAACGGAGAGAGAGGCATGAAACCATCCTGAGCCTAATCACAGGAAGGGAATGGGAGCTGGCCTGTTCCTGCAAGCAGTTGGAAAGAGTCACGTAGGAGGTGCATCATTGTCCTTTTAATCTCTGTAGGAAGACACTTGGGACAATTTGGGAAATGATTTTTCCTTGTTGGTGGCATCGCCAATGTTTTTCTGAGCTCAGGGTTTTACAAGATTGCTACACCTGCAAATCTGTTTTCCTATTCTTTCAGTGACAAAACTCCTTCTGTAATCCTCTGGAAGCACAGAATACACACAGAAGAGACTAGCAAATAATATTTGCAATGTAAAGAAGCTTCCTCTTTTTAACTCCTGGAAGGGGAAAACAAACTCCTCCAAGGTTAGCTATGGGTTAGATAAAACTCCTGAAGTAGGGGCAAATAGGAACACTATTTAAAAAGAAAAAGAAATTGCTCCAACTGTTTGCTGGTTGCAAACGATCTTGATGTGTCCAGGTGAACATCACCTGTATTGTAAAGCTGCAGCTGGGGCAGGGCTGGTTTAATGCTGAGTACTGTGTCAGGCACACCAGGGGGCTGAAGCAGGTGGTTAGCATAACATTTAGGGTTGGGTTTTGCTTTTTTCCCACTAAAAGTAGTGAGAATTGCAAACAGAACCCAGACCTTGCTTTGAGGTTTTACTCTTTGCTGGTGCTGAGAGTGCATGGTCACCTCTGACATCTTCTTGTTACTCTGGATGCTACAGAAAGGTAAGAAATTGCAGTTGAAAATGCAAATAATTGAAGTTATTGAAGAGGAATCTTATTTGTGAGTATAAGAAGTCTGCTCAGAATAGTTTGCTTTCTTAAGGTTTTCTTCCTTGTGGTAAATCATTGGCATGCCAGGTTTCAGTGTCTGGGGAGAGAACATCTGTAGCTTTAATTCTTAGAGTGGTTAAAGTAATTCAGTTATCAGTCAGTTTAATTAAATGGCTTTTAAGATTTCATTTTATAGAATGGAAAAATGATCTATCACTGAAATTATGATTAAATGTTTTCTGGGTTTTTTTTTAAATGGTGGCAGATATTAGGAAAAGCCTTTGAGATAACTTTAATAATAAAAACTGCTTCTGGTACTCCATAAAATGTATTAGCTAGAATGAAAAAATGATATTGTTAATTAATAAGTGACAAATTAGTCTGGAACCTGTCACTTGGTTTACCCCAGTAATGACATACAGGGAAAATCACAGGTTACACTTGGCTGTCATACTGTAGAAGCCCCTTTTTTTCAATGTCAGAAACTCATGGCCCTATAAAAAATTAGAGTTTGCCTTTTGCCAGCTGTAAGGAGGAATATAGAAAATAAAAAAAATAAAATTTGACAGAGTAAGATGGAGAAGTTGTATGGATGAAAATATAAACTCCTTCTATAAAACTAAGTTTATTGTTGCACTATTGCATAACCCAATGGGTAAAAAATCCCCACCCAGAGTGAGGTGCTCAGCCAAATACTCCAAATCTCTCACTTATAATCCTTTCTGTAAGTACCAGAAATATCTCTAGGATTCTCTTTAAGTATTGATGGAAAAATAGATGTCATGAATGGATCACCTGGATTTCTTTCCATATTGAGCAGATTCAGATTTCTTTAGGATTCCCAGGAAACTTTTCCTGATACTTGTGCCCATCCCCACAGTGCTCGAGTGCCTTTTGTTATTTTTTTAAATTCTCTGTGCAGTTCCTTACGTTCTCATTTCTGAATCTCTCTTAACAGAAGGCATAATATGAATAAAAGAGTTGTCTGGAATAGCATCGGTAAGAAATGGACTGTCAAACTCGTGATGGCAGCCAGTAATGAGTTAATTTGGTAATGGAAGAGCAAATTGCTTACATCATTATATACAAATCTTTTGATTAATCTGTTGTCTAACTCTTTTTAACAAGCTCACATTACCAAGACGCATTGAATATGGGTTTGTTCTTTAAATTTAAGATGTGAGAAGTCAAAATGTGCTCTGTTTGTGATTTTATTCTTCAGTTTCAGTTGAATGAATGAATTATTCAAATTAAAATAAGGATGCTAGCTCTGAACTCCATCTGAGCCACTGTAGGATACAACAAGGCACCATCTTAGATAATCAACAGGTAATTTCAGAATAATTTATAGAAGACAAGCAACCCTGCTTTAATTATTAAAACGCATACAAGAGTGCAGAGTGTGTTACAAGCCTTAATTAAAAATACATTCTTGGGCAATTTCTTAGCAAATCACCTGTAGAAAGGGTTAATATTTGTCCCTATCAAATACATAAATTTACCTGCATCTTACAAATCACTGGTAAGGGTGGCATTTGAAGCAGGGATTGAGAAAATTGAAGTGATGGAAAGGTTTTTTCAAGAGGCAAATTTAATTCCTTGTGACTTCTCATCTGCCCTACAAGCACAGCCTGGTGCACTGGAATTTATTAGCTCGAGGATGTCATAGATGCAGCTGAAGGATGTTCACTTCTGCTCCAAGTTTCTTCTGTTTTCTTCTTCTTTTTTTTGGGTAGAATGTGCAAGTTTGACAAAACGCAGAGTCCTAACGCAGTGTTTGGTGTTGTCTCATCCAGAAACGGGGCTCAGCTCCTGCTGAGTCCTCACAGCCCCTCTCGGTGCACCCAGCTCAGCATCTCCTCTCTTCAGTCCACACAGTGTTCTAGGCTAGATTGGTAAAGAACAGCAGCAGAAAATGGTCTGTTATACTGAATTACTTGGAGAAATTGGTAAAAATGGGGATTCTTCCAGTTTTAGTGCATGTCCTGCAGAAGATGGAAGGAGTAAGTGACCAAGAAGAACCCGTGTGTGTGCAGAATGTGGGGATGTGAAGGGTTCAGCCAGCCTCGGTTTCCCCAGGTGTGCAGGTTGGTTGGAAACACTGAAATGCAGTGACTGGTCCATGGGTAAAAAATAAAAAAACTCCAACATTCACACTGCATGATATTCCCTGTTCCACATGCTGTTCCTAAAAAGGTACCTTTTTAAATCTAAAAAGTTTTAGGGATATATGTACCAAATTAGTTCCACATTCCCATCTCCGTACAAGTGTTCCTTTTTATTAAGGCCTATTTTTTTGCATCGGTGATGTCTTGTACAGTGAGTTCCAAAGTTATCTTTTAATTTTATGATCGTTCCCTATGCCAGGGTGTGCGTGGCCCCTGCCCCACTCTGTATCCTCTTCTTGCAGGCGGGTAGAAAAAAAAAAAATAACCCATCTGTACAACAGCTTGTGCACTGAGTAATGACAAGAAACAACACAGGGGTGCGGCAGGCGGCTTAATGAGGAACGGCAAATAATAATATACGGTGAAGCGGCATAAAATTGATAGGGAATAAAAAGCGAGGGGCGTGCGTGCGCTCGTTTTAAAGTCGCTCTGCAGCGGCTTCTGCGGCAGCCGCTGGGCAGCGGCCGCTAGAGGGGAGGAGGGTCCGCGCTTTGCGCTCCTGCTGCCCGTGTAGGTCCGGCTTCTTTGCCTCTCTCTCCTCGCAAACTTCCTCGAATCGTTCATCCTTTTACCTGTCACTTTATCCTTATCTAGCGCTTAGATCCTTTTCTAACGTAGCCTTAACAGAATTTTCTAGCTGAAGCCACAGGAGTGATTTATATCACACTATTTAATTTCTTGAGAGCTGTTCCATTTGAGATGTTATTCCACTTTTCTTTTTCCCCCTTTTTTTCGCCCTGTCTGCACTCTGGGCAGAGATTTTAATGCAATACCCTGGAAGACAGTTGTCCAATTGTTGCCTATAACTTACATCACCAAGGCATGCATGAGCAGTTTTCCTTATATCTTGTCTTTTGCTGTGTATTTGATAATTCAGAATTTCATCCATCAAAGCTTATATAAGCTTCAGCCTTTAGAAGTACCTTTCCACATCCACCCGATTTTCATTATTTTTCACAAAATAAATAATCTGTCACTTGAAAAATGCCATCTATTTCCTGATCATAGCTGAGATGATTCAGCAGTCCCGGCCCTGGGACCACACTGCTCTATTTTTTCCCTGTATTCAATAAAAGGCCACTGTATTTTTGGGTTCCTACCTAGTTTTCTACGACAATGGAGCTTGTCTTATTTATGGGAAACTGAATATTTTATCAAAAGCTCTTCAAAAGTCCAAATATGATTTACTGTTTTACGTTGCCTAATGCTTTATATACTCCTTCATTTCCCAGTTTTTAGTACCTACAAATAATAGGTCTGACATAGATTTTAGTGTTTGTTTCGGGTTTGTTTTTCCAGGGCTTATTCACCAAATCCTCATTAAGAGTTTTCATTAACAGCCATAGCTTGACTCCTGTGCTAATGAAAAATGACAGATTGGGGCTGGAGTATCCTACATGGTGGGAAAAGATAACCAGGGGGGAAAAAAAGTTTTCAACTCTTTTTATTAGGAAAGATACTCAGTGTAAGTTCCTAAAACTACTCAGGGAACTTATTGGGAAGTTCATTCTGCCAGAATTCTGTTAGAATAACCTAATGTAGGTCCCAGCAGTTGCTAGAATCAGGGAAATAGACACACAAAGCAATATAATAAGGTTTGCTTCAGTCTAGAAGTGCCACCCATTGGAAAAACAGCTTTTGGCTTAGCATATTGCCCATGATGCAAGAGCACAGTCTCCATGGGTTCAGTTCTGTGCATAACAGCAATAAATAACCATAAATTCTAAAAAATCTACCAAAAAGCCGATCATGACAAAGCCTAGATGGACAGAGGAATAATCCCAGGGTTCAGCTCCCTGGGACTTCATGAATTTCTGTTTCCCACTGCAGATGTAGGTTTGTATAAGCTCATTTTGTCATCAAAAGTCACCATAGAGCTTTGTTATCTCCTGGTGAGGATCAGATGTGTTGGTTATCACCTAAATCTCTTTCTGATTAATCTGTTATGGGCATTGGCCCCTTTACAATTTTCCCCTCTATTTTTTAGCAGTGATTTCCTCTATCCCATGTTATTCACCTTTTTTTTCAGCTGGTGCTCTGTGCCCTGCACCTTCCTGCAGCACTGCCCCGCACAGTGGTTTCTGTTCTGTGGGTTTTCCCCAGAGAGGGAGCGTCAGCTGCGTTCCTCTGCTTGTTCTCTGCCTCCGTGATTTTTCACCTTTCAGGCCGTAGGATGCACATCCAATTTATTAGACTACAGCAATTGCATAATAAATTCATGGCATCCAGTTGTTGTTTGGGAATTTGATCTGACAGGAGCAGCGGGTTCTGGGCTGTTTGGAAAGGGAGTTATGGTGCAAGGGGAAGGTTTGTGAAGGTGGAGGCAGCTGCATTCGCTGGTAAAGGAGCACAAAATGTCCAATATGGGGTGACATTTACATGGAATTAAGGTAAACATTTGACATCCAGTGGCCTCTTTAGCATGAGGATTGCAAACCTTTGAGCGGCAGCCACAAATTTCTGTTTGCTGGGGAAAAAAACTGCGTTGGGAAATAATGTGGATCAGAGAAGTAAAGTTTCTGTCAAGCTAAGCTTTATTATAGAGCCAAGTTTAGAAAAAAAGAAAAAAAAAAAGCTGGGTAAAAAGATCCCTAGGTGGTTTATCTCATTATTATTACCATTCTTTAATATTTACCAGGCTCTCTAAGCAAGCCAGGCTGTCAGGGAGGCACTGGACCACAGAGACAGGTCCAGGTTTACTCCTGGGAGCTCACTTTACCTCTCATCCTGCAAAGAGGGTTGATAGCAGACGTGTTTCAAAGGGCTGACAGTTGTGAAAAGACTCAAAACCTCAGGAATTCAATAGCTGTGGACTGTTCTTGCAGCTTAGTTTGGGATTTTCAGGGTTCTCCTCTTCCTCCTCCCCCTCTTGTTTTTGATTCACCCTGCCTGCGAGCTTCTGGGAATGAAAAATGTGAGAATGGGTAAGAAGGGATAAAAATTAGAGGGAAAGTATATATTTTGAAAGGTACTCAGAAATCTGTTTTCAGTTTGAGTCCCCCAGCTCTCAGGAGGATGTTTGCTCATACCTGACTGTAACCACTAGGGTACAGAGGTGTGCTGCTACAGGGAGAGCTGCTATAGATAAGCTGCATTTTTTTCATTGGATCAACCCTCAAATCAGCTTCATGTGTCCATGCGTAGTTTTTTAAATATCAGATTTTACCAAAAGTACAATTTTCAACCCTCTCTCCAGTGTCATGCTCTGTTCTGCTCTTAGGAGAAAGGTACATCAGCAAAAAGGGCCAGATTAAAGTTGGTAATAAATGACTAACTGGGCTTAGTGTCTAATTATGTCAGTCAGAGAAATCTGCTGTGCTAAAAGTGATAATTCAGTGATGAAGTAGATTTTTCTACTTACCTATTGCCTTTGAAATCTTGGATTTAGCCTTTGTTAGCTCAGAAATTGAAGGGAATTGGTCATGTTCCCATAGCACCTGTGTTGAAAGACATCTTTCTGGCAGCAGTTACTGTGTCTGGTGAGGATGTGAAGAACATGAGAGCAGGGAAATGATTTAAAATAAAAGTGCCTTAGCAGAATAGTAGGTGCTGTTTGCCAAGCACAGATGCACATAATATTAATCCTTTAGCCACTGCCACCTATCTCTGATTTTTATAAGTGATGTACGTATTTGGATTTTTAGGAAGAGGAGAGATGGAGGAAAAGGTGAAAAGCTGATGTTTATTCTCAACTGAATTTCTTCTCTTGTGATGCAAATCTGGGGCTTGGAGCTCAAACTCCCTTCAGTGCAGCCTCTTCCCTTTGACTGTCTCCCCCAGCTATCACCCCAGCGAAGGCGAGTAAGAACAGTAATTGCTTTAAAGCCTCAGGAATTGTGCCCGAATGCCAACAAGTGACGTGATCTTTATAAGAGAGGAAAAAAAAAAAAAAAACAAACCAAAACCAAACAATCGCCCTGTTCTCACGGAAATACAGATTTCATTGCAAATATGTTCACTTTAGAGCAGACACGGTGCAATAAAATTACAGTGCTCTGCAGCATTCATCTCGGCTCTTCACAGCCACCCACCCAATTACAAGCTGTGTCTTGCCAGCAGAAGACTGTTGCTTGGTTTCTGTATTATTTTTATAGCTTTGCTTTCCTCCCCATAACTTTAGAGGTAGGCTGTGCTTACTCCTTTCCTTTCACCAGGTTTTTCTTCTGCTGTTTAAAAAAAAAAAAATTGGCTAGTATGGAAAGTCTTTCGCATGGCTCTAAATGTGATTTGTTTTTTAATGTAGAATATGCTCTGAATAGTTGTTTCTAATACTTTAATAGCTGTGGTTTATGTCAGTAATTATATGAAAGGTTAATCTTTAAATCACCAGCATTTCCTAAATTCCTAATCAACTTCATGCTTGGAAAGGAACCCGCATAAATGCTCAATTTGTTAATATTAGATGGGGTTGAGCAGGTCAAGGAAAAGTATAACCTTGGTGCATAATGGTAAATTGAACACAGCAAAAATATCTCAGATCTGTTTGCCGTGAGAGCTGACTATGAGTGTAGATATAATTAGGAGGAGAATCCGCAGTAGCTGAAGATCACCCATCCCTCTAGATGAGGGTTTCTTAAAAAAAAAAAAAAAAAAAAAAAAAAAANAAAAAAAAAAAAAGGATATTTTGGGTAGAAAAGTCCGATTTTCTAGCAAGTCTGTGGTGAACTGCGACAAGGATAGCTAAATAATCTGGCCAGAAAAATTGGTGGCAGAGGCACAGTGCTGGAGCTGAGCACGCAGAGTGATGGATGAGGGGGACATTGTGCTCCCAGGGAACAGGGAGGTGGCGGAGGAAATGACGGGGCTGCGGGCACGTGTGTTTGGGGAAGCGTGTCCGACTGCGCCTCCCTCCATGGCAGCGTTGGAAAAGGCAGGGGGAGAGAGAGATGCTGGGCATCATCCTTAAATCTCTGCTGTTGTCCTTGCCACAGCCCGGACGTGGGAGGGGAAGGCACGGCAAAATCTCATTCCCCATGTGTGCACAGTGGCCCCCTTGCCTTCTCACCAGCTCTCATCTTCCCTTTCATCCCGTCCCTTCACCCCTTCCTTTTCTCTCTCCTGCTGAATGGAGCTATTTACTGTTGTACCCTCCTTTGCAGAAGCTGTTTCATCCCTGCTTGCACAGTTTTTAAAACTGCTTTCTCCACCCACCCTCAGTCTTGGTTTTTCATCTGTGCTACTTCTTTAGGTTACCCATCTTCACAAAAGGAAAAGGCAAAGGAATCCGGTAACACCCTGATTTGGTTGCCGTTACTCCAGTCTTTCCTCTTATCTTTTGTCTCCTCTTAATTTCATTATTATCACTGCTATTATTATTATTATAGCACTAGAAATAAGCTTCCTCATTAAACACTCCCTTTTTGCCATTCTGAATACCACTGTAGAAGCTGGAGGGGGGAGGAAGGGGGACTCAGAGAGTCCTTTTGCTGTTAGTGCAGAATGAGACACACACAAGGAACAAATGTAGTCCATCTCAAAAGCAAGTGAGGGTTGTTTGGTTTTTTTTATCAGAACTGAAGAAAATGATCAGATAGACTTGTTTCAACTAGCCCTCAATGCCTTAGCCATAAAAACATACAGAATATATTAAAGCATACAAAAATATCCTTAGGTTCATGGTCTTTCTGTGGCACAGGTGTGCAGGGGGCTGTATGAGCCTGGTGCAGAACGCCCTTACTGTGACCACAAGGAATGGGTCATCCCTTGGGCTCACCCCCTGCAGCACCCAGACATGGCAAAGGAGGGAATTGGCAGCTTTAACACAGAGTTTCTTTGTATTTTATATTTTCAGGCCAGAAACAGAATGTGGTACATTAGCATTGATTCTGTGGTTTCATATCATCTTTTTTTTTAAGTAGTACAGAAAGGAAGGAAAAAAAAGGCAGAAAGGAAAATAAATCATCCCTTATATACATTCAAAGCATACACAGCAACAGTTCCTTCAGCACTGGGTGCACTGGGAGTGGGTATTGATGTTAGCAGCAAGAGAATGCATATTAGAGATCTGTAACACTGGTACTGTTAACCAGCTGCAGGAAAGGTAGTGCTTTTGCTTGCCTTTCACCCTGTCTTGTGTGCAAAAAGACAGTTAAACATAAAGAAAATAATGTTAATTACCTATTTATAAAAGAGTGATTAGTCCTATTAAGTGGAACATCAAAAAGGGAGTATTTAAAATATTTCCCTTCCTTTGATATTCCCCAAGCATTTCATGGCCAAAACACTGTTCACAACTCACCCAAAGAGCATCTTTTCTTTTTCTTTTTTTCTTCCTTTTGATTTTGAAGCCATTTAATAAGCCAGAATAAGGGCATCAAAAGAGAGGGAATAACTTATCTCTGGACAGTTGTTGAACACGAAATTTGGAAGAAAGAATTAGGCAAAACTTGTCCCTGCAGTTGCTCTAAATGCAGTACAAATATAATAACTCTCATATACACCAATGCAAGTAGCCTGGAGCAGGATGAATAACTGGATTTGCAATAGCTGGATTGAAATGACATACAGGCTCTTTTATTTCTTTATTACCCACATATATTTCATGTAAACTTGCAGACTGGATGTGGGCGCCCTGTGGAGTGCCTTCATGTCATGTAACACCAGTGACACCCTCTTTTCTCCAATAAATATTCAGAGGGTGTTAAGATCTCCAGAAATCCTCTGGAGATCACCAGGAGGTTTTCTCTGGAAGGGATTACCCTTAAAAAAGATTTCTGCATGAGGATTTTGAACTACATCCTTTAATAAGTGCTGTGCTCTCCGTGAAGGGATGCATCCATCATCCTGCTCAGGGTGGCGAGTCATTGGTGGCCATCACCTCTCTCCAGAAGTGGCAACAGACAAACCCCAGATCAGCTCTCACTCAAGAAATCACTGCACCTTTAAAGAAAATGCTCTGCTCAGTTTACTTGGGCTGTCAATGCGAGATGCATGGAGCACAGAGGTGAATAAATTCCAAAGGCAGAATTGCTCACGTCTTTGCAAACATAGCTGGAGGTTGCTAACACCAACAAACAGCAGGGATAACTCCAGAGGGGTGCAGTCACTCGTGTGTTTCAAATACAACCCACAAATATGCTAAAAATACATGGAAATACAACCACGAGATGATTGTTTGTTGGTATCAGGCTTGTCTCAGGTTCACAAGGGCAAAACCATGACTTCACCAACACATTTCCTGATAGCAGCAGGGGGTTATTATAGAAATAAAGCCAGTTCATAGTTCATTTTACCATATGCAGACACTATTTTAACAACCTTGGTCGATTTTGGAAGCTTCCTGGCAAGTGGCTGTAACCAGCCCTGCTGGCTGCAGTGCTGCCTGGGGGTTTGGGGAACACACAGCCCAGTCCAAAGCTGGAGAGCCAATTTTTCACAGTTAAATTCTCTATTGATTTCAGAGAAGGATTTAATGGGGAAAATAAATACAGCTTGGCCCTCAGTTAGCATGGCATAAAGTACTTTTGCTTCCAACATGGTCAGGAGCCCAAAGAGACGAGGGGCTCTGTACCTTCCCTCTGCTCTCCCTGCTGCGTTTGCACATGGACACTCAACCCCTCGGGTCACTTGGGAGTTTCAGGAGGGATCAGGCCTTTGTGGGCTTGAAGCACAGAGAGAGAAATGTGCATTTGTTTAAAGAGAGAAAAGCCTGGGTTTAACAGTGCTTGCTTGTTTGAAAGCTGTGGGTGAATTTGCAGTGGCTCTAGGAAAAAAAGCGGTTGATTTTCATTAAATTTTCTGTGAAACTGCCCTCTCCCAGTACATAATTTCATTGCTTTCACAGATGACATTATAGTCTCACTGAATAAAAATTTTGATTAAGAGGCTATTTCCATGTTTAATAATACACAGAATGAGATGTAACAAATAGAGGGAAATAAGTTCTGACTCCTTAAAAATCATGTCAGTCAGAAAAAAATAATGGAAGTCTCTCTTTGCAATTAAAATTAACGGCTATAACATGCTATGCAAGAAAAATTATTTCTTCTGTGCCTGTTTTCTGTTTTGTAAGCCTGCTGTACCGTTGTAAGAGTAGGCAGCACTTTGATGCTATAAAAAAGGAAAAAAAAACTCTGTTACATTAAAATGCATATAAGATTTTGGAATTGTTCCTCTCTTGATGGTAACCTGAGGATTGAGAAACATGTACAAAGCATAGAAATGTCACCTAGTTCATTATCCATAACATTTTATTCGCATGTAATGCTGTAGGAAGAAAATTTCAAGATGCTCTGCCTGATGTTATAAAACTCCCTCATCATCAATTAGTGTGAGAGGAGCTGGTGAAAAGATCAATCGGTTGCTTGTTCACATTCTGGAATGAAAAATCCAAAATACAAGGAAAGGAAGCCTTTATTTAAGGGCAGTCAGATAAAACAGCTGTGTGATTCTACATCATGAAATCACTGCTTATATCCATCAATGCCATTTTTCAGTCCTTAGTAAGGAGAGTTCATCTGCCTCCAGCCTCTGCAGAGGTTTTGGGGTTGTTTTGTTAGTGAAGGCTGGTGGTGAAAGGGAGGGACACGAGCTGGGCTTTGCCAGCACTTTGCTACAGGACCCAGAAGGGTGCTCTGAAAACTCTGTCTTACCCCGACAGTGGTTTTGCTCTTGTTTCACCACTGAGACCCAAATAATTGCTTTTGCTCTTCTCCGTTCCCCTTGGCACCACAGGGCACAAAACAAGGGGATCTTTGCTCTTGGCATAGCTCAAAACAAGCATAAAAGTGGGAAATGCAAGTAAAAGCCCTTAAATTTAGCACTTTTTTTTTGGTCTTTTTTATATTAAAGAAGATTCTGATGACCACATTTTGGCAGTGTTTCACTTGTCTGGGTTTTGTTGGTCGTTTTTTTTTTTTAATTAGCGAGTCTTTGCAATATGATCAGTTTTGATACAAAATACTTTTAGGGGTTATAATGCAGTTTTTATGGATCTTACAGCAACTAACAAGTGAGCTGTACTTTAAAATCCTCAGAAATCCTGTCCTAGGGGCACGGTCAAAACTTCAGCCTTTCTGAGGTGCACTAGCTCCTTGTTGTACTGACGTCCAGTTACAGGTAGCACATTAACAAAAATAGAATTCCAGTGTCATGCTTCATATCTTCTGCAACATGATGTACGTGAATGTGTGCTAATTACAATGGGAAGCCACCTGGGTAATTTTAAGCTTTCTATTTTACATGGCTTCTTTGCTCCTCGACTTTTTCTTTCAACACTCAGCATGAAGAGAGAGGTTAAACTGTTGCATTTTGTATACAGGGAACCATTCATGTAATATACACCAGTCTGTAAAAACTGTAAATGCTATTTTTTTTATTTTAAACAGTTTTCTTAGTTTACAAAAGATCAATAATTGGTACCTTTTTTTTACACTCTCAGATTCCTGAATATTGACAGATCTTCAAAGGGAGTATTAGCATATGAAACCTTAAGATTGGCTGTCCTGAAGGTTTTTAAGACACGATAAAGCTAAAATATCAAGTCTCTCGGACAGCCCCTCTTACACAATTTGGGCAGGGGTGCACGTCAGAAATCACCAGCAAAGCCCAGCAGCCCCCCCACCCCGTGCCACTGTCTGCCTGCACGCTGTTATTTGGTTGCACACTGTTTAAATCCCAAAGGAAAATCACACCTCGCATTCCCTCGCTGGCTGCTGGTGACAGGAACAAGATCCGTACTCATTAATGATCACCAGGGCTCCCTCAATGTGGTTGGGTTTGTAATCAACGTAATACTCCTGGGCTGACATGGCAGCCATTTGGTGCATGGTCTGTTTTTGCTTCTGCTTCCTGCGCTGTGTGACAAAGCACTGTCTTAGTTGCCTTAAGCCGGCTGGGAAGCACTTCCAGGAGACGTACAACACCAAAACCACGATGAGGAAGGAAAAAATCAGTGCCATGGTGCCCGTCACCACCTTGTGAATCTGCACGGCGTTCTCGGAGTTCTCGCCGGGCATGGTGATGGTGACGGCGTACGTCGTCCGGTCCTCGTCGCCGTCGGGCGCGTCGTAGGTGGCGGTGGCCGAGCCATAGCCGAGCGTCTGCTCGCTGTTGTTGGTTACCGGGGAGAAGGTGTTGACGCTCGTGGGGTCGGCGTTGTCCTCGCACAAGTGAAAGGCGTACACGGCGTCCAAAACATCCTCGCCCTGGGCGTACTCGGGGGTGGCACAGAGCAGGTTGCTGTCGTAGCGACCCTGGAAGTTGCTCAGCCAGGAGGCCAGGGCGCAGACGTTCCGGCTGCAATCCCAGGCGTTGGCGGAAAGGCTGATGCTCGTGAGGGACTTCCAAGAGTCGAGGACTCGGGAGTCGATGTAGGTCAGCCGGTTGGAGTCCAGCTGCAGGGATTTGAGATGAGGTACACTTTCGAAAACGTGAGGTTCGATGTATTCGATTTCGTTGCCGGAGAGATCCATCTTTTCGAGTTGCCATATCCAGTCCAAAGTGTTTACTACGATGGTAACTTTATTCCTTCGCAAGCAGAGGGAGTGCAGGGAGATGAGCCTGGGAAAATGGGCTAAATTCACTTTCACCAAGTCATTGTGCTCGAGGTGCAGCTCAGTGAGTTTGAACAAGCCTGCAAAAGAGTTTCGAGCCAGGCTCTTTAACTGATTGTATCCTATGTCTAGAAACTTCAGGCTGCGACAGTCCTGAAAAATTCTCACTGGCACGAACTTGATGGCGTTCGACCGCATGTGCAAAGTTGTCAGTTTTCTCAGCCCGTGGAACAGGTCAGGCTCCAAAGACTGTAGGTTGTTGTATGATAAATCCACACTGCGCAAGTTTGGCATGGGGCGGAAAGTGGTGTTGGGCAGTTGGGTTATTTTGTTGGAACTCAGGGTGAGCTCTTTAACTCGCCGCAATTTTTGAAAGGCATTCCCCTCCACTGAGCAAATGTGATTGTGATCCAGATAGAGCCACGTGAGCTGCATTAACCCTGTGAACTGTCCATCATGCAGCTCTGAAAGGCTGTTGTACCGCAGAGACAAGCCCATCATGCCCGACAGGTTGCGAGGCATCTCTGTGAGATTCAGTGATTCACAGTACAAAAGCCTGCCCTCACACCGACAGAGCTGTGGACACCCACTATTCACAGCTGGAAGCATTTTAGAAAAGATACCCAGCGTACACAATATCAACCCCGGGGGCTTCCTCAGCAGCCAGTTTAAACAGAGACCAATAAGAAGGAAATCCATTAGCAAGAATATTTCCAAATAATCTTGAGAATGTCCATTGAATCTTTTCAAATTCTACATCATATTTTATTTAAGGGAGGAAAAAAATAAAAAGGCAAACCAACGAAACAAAGCCCGAAAACCAAAGCAAAACAGCAAACAGAACAAACACAGAGGCAAATATTTCACTTTATAGCATGCAGGAGCTGTGCAGCATTAAAGTTCACAGACATTCAAAGGTAAAATGATAGTGATTTTGTTCATGTTAAATGCTGCAGCAAAGGAAAAAAAAAAAATCTTTCTTCATGAAAGAATTTAATTAAAAAGTGTCTTACCCACCCTTTTCCAGAGAGTGACAACCTCCATTCAGTTGCTTCCTTTGTGTTTGGACTAATTATATGCAGAGCTAAAAAAGACCCCTCTGTGCTACAAATTCAGTCCCTTTCAATGTTGTGCAAGGCTGGCAAGCTCACAATGTCTCACTTCGCTTCTGCTCAACGAGCGAAAGGCTTGTCCAGCTAGCTTTTGAGCTGCCTCCTAGGACCTGCAAGTTTCAGAACTATGTACATGAGCTTGATCTTCTCCTTCTCCCTCTGTCCTTTCCTCTGCAGTTAACACTGTGGCGTGAAAAAAACTCCAAACTCTTTACTAACGACTCCACAGGATTTGTCAATCTGTTTAATGTCCATCATTTGCAACGACCATTGACCGGCACAACCTTTACTCCAGAGAGAGGTTACCATTCATTCACTGACCGGCTAAGGGTCGCTTTATTTCCCATTCTTTGTTCGCTTTGCTTGTTAGGTGATGCTTAGAGCAGAGAGAGACAGCAAGAATCCCTTCCCTTCAGCTGAGCAGTATGTTGCTAGAGCATGCAGAGGCACCCAGTGTTCACTGAGTGTCGTAAGCTGCTCATGATTGTACGCCTGCACTGTGCATCTCAGACATGGGCAGATTGAAAAGGGGTGGGCATAAAACCAACATCGGAGCGAACCAGGAAAGTAATATATGCTCTTTGATGAAATGGAAAATACTTTAAGCCTATCTCGCCATTTCTCAAACAGGCACGCACACACAGCCGCACAAATCATCAAAAGCGAGGCAGTGCTAAGTAGGAAGCTTGAGAATTAGGATTCTTTCTCTCTTTTTTTCGCATGCTTTTGTTTAAAGTCTGAATTTACAAGCTATTAGCCGGGAGAGGGAGAGACTCGATTACTTGGTTTGGGAAGGAATATGTAGACCAGTCTCTTTGGATTGCTTTTTCTCTCTAATTCCGATGATGAGATTTGCCTTTTGGAGTCTTGGGGTGGGGGATTGAGGGATGTGGGGGGAGAAAATGTGGGGTTTTTTTCTTCTGACATTGTCTAAATAGAGCATGATTTGAAATTCTGTGCGTTCTGTCTCATAGAAATGCAGCCAGAGCTCTGCAAATAGGAATGTCTCATTTCATATAAGCTTTAATTACATTTGGTCTTTTTCCATCCTGCATATTTTGTGTGTTCAGCACATGCCTTTCCTAAAGGCTTTTTTTTTTTTTTCCTTTTTCTTTGCAGTGTATGCTACGGCACACAAAACTCGAATTCTAGCAGCATAAAGATTACTGTGCTTTTTGGATAGGATCAATGCATAGGTTGCTGTGACTGTGTCGGCAGCATGCAAAGAGGGGGTTTCAAACCCCATTAGTTAATAAGTTTTGCAGATCGCTCTGGTTTTTGTTCCATGTACCAAAAAAAAAAAATCTTTGCTGGGTAATTTGCAGTCCTCGTTCTCTATGGGAAACGCATCGTCAATGAGCTCTGTAATTTTTACTGACTGAAAAATGTATGGTACTTCTGTCAGGAAAACGCTGGCCATCTTTTCCTATTATGAAATAGAGTCTCAAGCCCGTGTGCCGGTGAGAGCGATCGGAGCTGACAGCTCCCAATTCTGCATCAATTCCCAGTGAAGAAGTTCCACATGGAAATACAAGGATTGCAGAAGATTGTTCTGATTTTAAGTGGACATCGGATGCAAAATACTGGAGGGGCAGGGCAAAAACATTGCGTTTGCTTTCTTTTTCACAGCTGTATTAATTTAAAAGAAATATCTTGTTTTGGACGTGTCTGTTGCAGAGCTGATCATTGTGTTTGAGTGTGGCTGCTTTGAGTGTGTGCTGGGAGAGATCAAGGAATGCAGTAATTTGATGCAGTAAAAGTTGCTTTGCAGAAGTCCTGGCAAACTTAAAGCTTTCGTGCATAAAAATAAAAATGTGTGAAGGAGATTCATTACTAATGTATTTGCCAGAAACAGTCTTAAATAAATTACAAATATAAACCACTTAAATTGCTGTTTCAGAACCTGGGGATCGATGTACTTTTATGCTCCCTGTTCAGTTTATTTACATTTTTCTGCTCTTCACAGCATTTCAGTGGTCTCAAAGCAAAAATGTGATGCTTTAATAGTATATGAACCTCATCTATGTTTTAGCATTTGGGCAGGAGAGCTGAAGGTGGTTTTCCTCTCCCCAGATCATGCTGTTTTATTCAAAGCAGGCTGTTTATGCAAGTGTCCACTGGTTGCAGTACACCTTAATTCTGTTTCTCAGTACACAAAAGCAGGAAGGAAAGCAGTGACAACCGACAGAAAGAGCATTGAAGCAGGAGAGACTAAAAAACCCCATCCAAGAATATACTGCAGATTGCCTTGATGAATATTTTGGTGCAATTAGCAGGGAAAAAAAATTAACGAATGGCTGGAACTTAACAGATACTGAAAAAAGCTTCAAAGCAATGAGGTTGTGTCCCTTAAAAATCTGCAACCCTACAAGTCTTCATGGGGGAAGTCTTAATGCCTTTTCCCGTGTAAAAATCTGGGGAGAGGTCTGCAACAGTAGCCCTGAAAATTTCAATTATATCTTCGAGGAAAGCTACCATTTTCTGCAAATCAGATGATGATAATGATCAGTTAGTTACCATTTAAATGTTATGTATAAAGAATTCCTCTACTAGACATGAAGCTCCCTGATACATCACTGAAGAGCTGAATGGTTTTTTGCACTGCTTCTCCTCGTTATCACCTGGGATACAGCTTGGATCCCAACCAATGTGCCTATTCCCACACTGGCATATAATCCATTATCATTTGGTTTTCAAAGGCAGGAATTAGAGCAGGCAGTAGCAAACCTATATAGGAGCAGCTGGAAGACTGACAGCCAGAATTAGGGACCCAGAATTGATGGCCCTAAGTGCACTCTCTCAGAGCTCTGACAGAGGGCTATCGAATGAGAAACTCTGCTCTTGTCCGAAATTTGGTTGTAAAAAAGGATCCAGGTAGTCTCAAAATGAGAGACCTCAGTGTATGTTTGAGGCTGTGATGTTGAGGCACAGTGGTGACCAAATTCAAGAACTGGGGCTCATGAAATATCTTGTGTAAATTGGTGTCCTACTGTATTTTTGCAATGTACTGTTCTTGCAATAAAACCAGGAATCCACTTTGAAGATGATTGCAATGCGAAGGGCTTAATTTCCACTGTCTGAGCTGTTATCACAGCCAAACTGTTAAGTTTACACATTTTCTGAAGTTTCAAAGCCTCTGGCAAGTCTCTATAAATTAGCAGATTTAAATTAGCTTTATTAAATGTGCTATTATAAAACATTTTAAGAATGGCAAACTAAGTTTGTATGTGTTTAAAGGAGCGTGATTAAATCAATGTAAAGTAGGTTACAGAAGAACAACATGAATAAAGTTTTAGAAAGTTTAGATGGGAAGTTACTTCTTGTAGTCATGACAAGTGTAATTCAGTGGCAGCAAGGGTCAGAGTTGTTCAGGCTGGAAAAGAAAAACACCTGTCAATTTATTCGCTCTACACATTTTTAATATTGTGTTCAGATTAATCATAGAATCATTAAGATTGGAAAAGACCTCTAAGATCATCCAGTCCAACCATTAAATGTCCCATATAATTTAACTGGCCTCAGAATCATTTCATTCTTGCTAATCCCTTGGATATTCCTTTACTGTTTGTGCCTGGATATTTACCTGACCTTAATTTGCAATCCAGGACAGATGGGGTTGGGACAGAGTGCATGAGATCAGAATGTGGCTGCTGATGTCTAATTCTTCATATACACATCTTTTAATAAATTCACCAACAAAATACAAAACGGCAAAACGATATGTTAAATACTGAGTATACTTCTTCCTTTTGGCATTTTCTGAGTGGTTTATATCAGAATAATAAAAAGTGGTGCTCTTAGTGATGATTTTAATTTCCTTTCATGAATGGAAGGACTCAAACCTTGATCTTTGGTAGTCTTTAATTTTCAAGTGTGCTGAACCATGGCATTTTGTATAAAGGAAACATTTAAAAACAGAAAAGGGGGAAAAAAGACATGACTTAAAGTAAAGCAAACTAAATCTGTTATTTCTCTTGTATTTCTCTCTTGGTCGTCCTGAACATTTATTGGCTGCCCCTTCTGTATAAAATTTAGGATTTCAGCTGATAAGAACTCCAGTTCTATAACATGTCTGTTTTAGTAGACATAAAAATGGGTAACGTTATACAAGATTTTGACCAAATATCTGGTGGCTCCAGATGTCATTAAATTCTTACAATACCTGACAAACGCATTGGATTTGTGGCTACCTTTAAATCATAGATATTCTTATGTAAATGACCTTGTTGTTTTTGACAAGGTGATAAACATTTTTCTGTCTCATTGCAGTCATTCCATCCTCATCATGCACATTCACTCGCAGGTGGTCATGCATAGCTCTAGAAGGTCACTCACAGAAGAGACCCATCTCCAGAACTGTCAGTGCAGGGCAGGAATGTCAGTTTTTAGGACAACATATCCAGGGTAAGATAAAGTATCTCTCTCCTCTGTTCATTACTGGTAGCTACTTGAATAAGCTAAGAAAATGACTGGCTCTCTTAAGTATCTATGAAAATACCTTTGGATTTCTGGACATGATGCCAAAACTCTTGGCAATGTTACTGGTTCTGAATGTCCAGGGGTAATGGGAAAAAGACAAGAAGTAAAATTATCCTTTTGTGATTAATCAACACACAAAGATCATGCAGCATCCTGCCTAAGCAAAAGCTGGTGTGTTACTGTCAAGTTACCAGACTGGTGGAACTTCTGGTTTACAGGAAAAGTGGAAATTTAAACCTTGGTTTTTGATTAACCCTTGCTAATTGATACCTCCAGAAATGTCTTAGGAAGTTGTGGAGGAAGCACATGTGGAGTGCAATGATTAGCAAGTGTGAAGGTTTTAACTGGTCACGTTTGGTTGGAAATCAGTGAGTTCTACCTTCAGAAGTGCTAAGCGACACACTCCATCCACAAAGGTTTATCTCAAGACCTTCCCAAGCATTTCTGGAGGTACCAGCAAATGAACTGTAATTAATTTCCAATTCTCTTAAAAGCAAAGAGGGCCACAGCTTTTTCACACACTTGAAAACATCTACTGTGCCCTCTGCTACTGTTGATAGTTCATCTGTGAGGGTTATTTTTTGGTAAAACTCGGGTGCTAAATGGTCTTTTATTTGTGCTTTGAGACTTGTTTTGACTGAAAGGTTCTATTCTTCCATGGATGTAGCTACTCCCAGATGTTGCCACCATTGCACCTGGAGTTGGTCCGTTGGTTGGTCGTTTTATCTTGGTGTATTTTCTCAGATTTATCAAGAGGTTGGATGAAGTGAGAGAATAGCAGGATTGTTTAGGGCTGTGAAGAATGCCCCCTGTAGCCAAACTGGTTACGGCCCTAAACTCATCGTATGTCCATGTTTTACCAGCATTTTGTGTCCTTTTCTGGTCTAACCTGCGTTGCTTGGGAGGTTGTGAGGTCTCACCTGGGGATGCAGGTAGCAGCACGCTGTAGAGAAGTCATTGGTAATACATTGGAATAGCTCTCCTGATGCAAAACCCTTCATTCTTTTACCATTGGCATAACTTGAGGGGCAATGAACACTTTTTAGATTTCCAAAGTGCAGGACATACAGAGAATTGAGAGGAATTTATGAAATCAATTACTAAAAGCAAGGATGAACAAGTCAAAAGCTGTGCCTGGCAGTCTTCTGGAAAGTCTTTTTACAAGAGGATAAACTGCTCTTGGAAATTTTTCCCAGAACAGAAAATTTGTTCTCAGCATTAGACAACCAGCTGTTCTTAATCCATTTTGTGTGCTTGTTTCCAAATGTATTTAAAGCACATTCAGAAAAAAACCAAAAAACTTTATGCTGGCCTTTGTGGATACGTTATTTCTAGAAATACAGGTTAATTATGAAGTTGGTGCTGGTGTTTTGAAATTGAATAAAGACTTTCATTGAGTCCTCTTCCATCACATAGGACACCATTTGAACTGACTCCACAGAAAAACAGAATCATAAACTTGGAGAATAGCTTGGGTTGGAAGGGACCTTAATGACCATCTCCATGGGCAGGGACATCTCCCACTGTCCCAGGTTCCTCTGACCCCCATCCAGCCTGGCCTTGGACACTTCCAGGGAAGGGGCAACCACAGCTTCTCTGGGCACCCTGTGCCAGGGCCTCCCCACCCTCACAGTAAAGAATTCCTTCTTTAACATAAACCTGCTCTTTTTCAGTTTGAACCCACTCCCCCTTGTCCTGTCACTACATGCAAAGGGGTTGTTCCACAGAGAAACTCTGCTTTTCGGAAAACGTTACCTGTAAATAAGATATTTTGGGATGTTCTTGGATGTGACTCCTGCATTTACTGAAGCCCTGAACAACAGAGGCTGGGTCACGTAATCATGGAAGTTGATGTCGGCTCAAGCAGGGCACCCTTAGGGAACAGGCAATGGCAGCTTTGGCAGACTGTGGAATTCTCAGTTGGATGTGCTTCTTGGTGAATTGTGGCAGATGAGGAAGGCAGGATTTTTATGTTTTCGTCCTCCAGCTCCAATGATATCCATATTCTGAAGGGAAAACTCATGATAAAATGCCTTGAAATCCTGGTTGCTTGTGTATTGTGTCTTACAGGGAGATTAAAGGGCCTCTGGATCATTAGCTCATAGACAGAATTAATAATGCAGAAACCAAGTTGAAGACTCGTATTTCAGAGAGAAGTCATTGTGATTTTGCAAGCTTAAGACGATGGTTTGTTGACTACCTGCAATATTTATGGTTTCATTACGTTTTATTTGCAACTGATGTAATGTCTAAGAGAAATAATCATGGGTCAGGAGTCTCAGAAGGACATATTTAAAGGCATAACAAAAGATAGTCATGCCTTCTAAAAAAAAAATGAGAATAACCTGACCTTCTTTTTTTAAACCAACTTAAAAATACTCAAGGCATTACTGAAGAGTTTCATATGGTGGAGGAGGTTTGTGTGTGGGGTATGTATAATCTTAGAAACTCAGTTTTGCTCAACAGCTAATTTAATTTTGTGAGATCCAATGGCAGTCTTTGAAATACGCATTCCTGCCTCGTTTGGTTTTGTTTCAATGTATTTTGTGTAAGACTTTTCATGTCTTATAAGGAAGAGACGTAAAAAGTAATCAAAAGTTTGTGTTGCTCTGTTACTCTTAATAAATATATAGAAGGGCATAGAAAATTCTAATAACATACCCAAAGATCCTGGATTTACCCAGGTTGTAGAAAGAATATGCCAACTACATTCTCAAAATCTGTCCAGAAGTATGAATCTAAATTACCCTGCCGTTATATATGTTTTTAAAGGTGACACAGCAGATTTGGGGGGCAAACAGTAACAAAGCTTTCAGCTTCACTTCAGCTGTGTTTCATGATCACATTCCCTCTCCTACTGCTGTAATTTTGAATCTTTAATATTCCTGTAAAATGAAGAGCTTATTGTTTCCTAAGACTTAATTTATATTTTAAATGAGTGGAAAGATGTGTAATCAACTTGAAAAGGCAGGAAAATATCATCCTGTTTTTCAAGATACAGGACATTTTACCAAGTGTTTTGAGTTCTAGAGACCATTTTTAAAGAATGCTTGGCTTAGTTCTACTCTTTTTTTGTAGTGCAAATTAATTATGATTTGACAAGAGTGTGCTTGATTTTCTTCTTCGGATTTGGTGCAAAGCCAGGCTTTATTAGTTAGAGCCTCTAAATCAAAACCAAAGGTCAGTATCTGTAAAATGCTTGTGGCTCAAGATATATTGTAGTTTTTTCCCCTATTATTCAGATATTTTTGTCTATGAAAAGGTGTTTATGTGTTTAAGTGGATGCTGTGTGATGCACACGTGGCCGTGAACAAATAACCACTTGCCATGATTGCACCAGTAATGTTCCTGGCAGCAATCCTAAAAATTTGGGAAACCATTGGTGTGAAACTCCTGAATGATCCCCCTTTCATGCTTGGTGTGGTCTGTGAACGCTGGCTGAGGGTGTTGTGTACCCATGGCAGGTAGGGCACAAAAGGTCATTCAGCAATGCACAATAGCAAGTGCCAGACATGCCAAAAACCAGTCCTGGAAGCAGGTCCAGACCCTCACTTTGCTTCTTTTAATGGTATCTCAGTTTATTTGCTCATTTTGTGCCCTGTTTTTTTCCTACATCTAGAGTTGTTGTTGATTTTTGTTGGATTTTACTGTTTCCAGGTCTTAATTTCAGGGATTGTCTCTTCCTGTCTCCCTGCATAATGCCCAGCATGGACTATCTTTTGCTATGTCCTGATCAGAGAATCACAGGACAGTTTGGGTTGAAAAGGACCTTAAAGACCATCTCACTCCAACCTGCTGCCATGGGCAGGGACATCTTCCACAGTCCCAGGTTCCTCCAAGCCCTATCCAACCTGGCCTTGGACATTTCCAGGGATGGGGCAGCCACAGCTCCTCTAGACAATCCGTCCCTCATAGTCAAGGATTTATTCTTCCCGATGTCCCACCCAGCCCTGTCCTCTGGCAGTGGGAAACCATTCCCCCTTGTCCTGTCTCTCCAGGGCCTTGTCCAAAGTCCCTCTCCAGCTCTCCTGGAGCTCCTTTAGGTAAAGGGGCTCTGATATCTCCCTGGAGCCTTCTCCAGGCTGAACACTCCCAGCTCTCCCAGCCTGGTGCTCTAACCATAATGAATATTGGAATAATCCACAGAGTTCTCCTGTTCAGGGCAACACTGTTGGACAAGAATTCAGTGTATTGCAGTGCTCCCAGGGGTGGTATCTGTACAGTGAGGTTTCTGCAGCCTGTTTTGCAGCTGAGCTTGGAATATGCACTGACATCAGGTCAGCAGAACTCACTTGTAGCTGTTCCCACGAGGGTCTTGAAAGCAATGAGCAGCAGCAGCAGAAGCTCCCCTAGTGCCAGCAGGATGAGGTTGGGTGGTATTGGCTTCTTTACCTTCAGCCCAAAGAAAATGTGTTCTGAAAGCATTTATCCTTTAATCTGTGCTGTTTTTCCTTGGCCCTCACTCTGCAGGACCGTGGAGCCTGTTGGAAGCATCTGCAGCACTGCAAAGTAGTGCTGACCTTGAGATACTTCCCTGAAACACATTCAGAGGCTTCCGAGCTGTGTTCTCTGACTGTCTGGATTTGCTGGCACCGTTGTATCCATTAAATACTGATTAGATTTAAGAAATCCAAGAGACCAAATAATGCTATCATCTGTTCCCTACTTATCTTAATAATATTGCCAGTAATATTCCAATATATCAATTCTAGGATATTCTGTACCTAATCTGGTGCAGGCAAACAGGGACAGTGTGCTTTTTTGTTTCAAAGGCAGAAGAAAACCATTTTATTTATTGATTTGGTTTTGCTATATTGCCTAAAGATGAGGGTAAAAAGTAAAAGCTGCTTTCAAGGACTGTTAGAGAAATACATCATTTTTCATAATGTTTAATGAATTGCTTACAGTACTTGTTTTACTTAAAACTGCAGTTAAAGATCACCCTCTAGTCAAAAGAAAACTGTGATAAGAATGTGACTTGAAACTGGGCAGAACATTTTCTAAAGCCCTTTGGGAGTAATTCCAGTAATTATTCAATCTGTCGTTTTCCAGAGAAATAACCCTTTATGTATGAACTCCATTAATCATAATAACACAGTTCACACGTCAGATACTTCTCTCCAGTCACTTCATACTCTCCATTTAGTAAGCCTCTTACTAAAATAAACATCTTCACTAAATATGAGAAAATATTAAACTGCTTGCAGAAAATCCTGGTGTATAGGTTTGATCTTGTGAGGTGGGACGTGACCTGTTGATATCTGCAAATACCTTGAATTTCCGGGCTGTAGCTGCTGTCAGCATCAAGTCTCCTCCCAGTTTGGTGTCATTTCAGTCACAGCGCTTTCAGGACATTTTTGCTATCTTTTCTCCTCTGAACTGCCCTGGTGAGGTCTGGTTTGTCTGTCTGTCCAGCTGTAAAGACTTGCTGCATGAACTTTCTTATCTAAATAATTGGTCTTTTGCAAGACCTGGACGTAGGAAACAAAAATTCTGCTTTGGATCATCTACAAGCAAAAGAGTGAATACTTGAATACTTTTTTTTTTTTTTCCTGGTATGAACTTACTACACATTATTGGAACATCAAAATCAATACGGAGTAACTGTCTTTGATGATAAGCAGCTCTAAGAAGATTTGTGTTATGTTTTTCTGTGTTTCATCAACTGAAGATATTCCTAAATATTATCTTGTGTTAAAAAGCAATGGTTTAAATATGCAGTGGTGATTAAACGCCCATATTTGAAGAATTTACAATTCTCTCCTTTTCAGATTCTGGCATTGTTTTGTGCTTTTGAAGCTGGCAAGTGCAATTATCAGTGTTCTGATGAGGAGTGATAAATATAATCTATTGCTGAATGTGGATAAAAGATGCAGGCAAATAAGATTGGTTTGACACAGCCTCCTTGTGCATCTTCTGACTTCTCAAGAGCTGAGTGGAGAGTAATTCTTTGTCTTTGGAGGTTTACTTTCTAATATTTGATTGGATTTTTTGTGTGTGCTTTTTGTTCTGGAGCCGTTGCGATGTACCTGGAGTGTTACTGTGACTAACGCTTGAAATTGAGGATTTTTGCATGGCAGTTGTCATTCGTTGCACATTCCAGTAGATGGCAACTCCAGTCTTCCTGACATTTCATCTCCATTCAAACCAGTAATATTCTCTGTGCCCCCGCCCCCCCGCCCCTGCATCTTGGCCATATAAATAGCTACGAGTTTCACAGAAACGTGAGTCAATATTACTTTTATTGAAATTACCACATAGGATCTGATTTCAGCTCAAACAGTACCGAAAAGAAAGATAAAAAAAGAGGCCTGTAAGCTCCAATCCTCCTGGATCATAAAGCACACACTGATTCCCCCATAACTTTGGAAAATATTTTAGGAGTTTTAATAAAAAGGATTAGTACCCCAAACTTCTTTTTATGTGAATAAAGGAAGGGGTTGGCTGCCAGTACAGCACACTGGCTTTCAGTTTGATGGTCTGGCTGTAAAGTGTATCTCCCCCTGATTAATGCTAAAGTATTTATTTTTGCCGTTCATGGTAAACACTTGATCAGACCTGTAAAAATTTGGAAATTTTTGAACTTGAGAATGATATACCCGGATACAGCTTGTTTTGGGTGAGGGCAGGAGTGGGCCCAGGGGTTCACTGCGTGGTTCAGCCACGGGAATATTCTCCAGTTTCCCTCCTGCCCAAAGCACTGCCACACTCAGCCTCTCTTCGCTGTGCTCTATTCCCTCCCATCAGTTGTATTGCCAAAGCACCAGTGCAGAGGAGCCTATTTCTGTGTTTTCCTCTGCTGACTTTCACAACTTCAATACTTGCCTGTAGAATTTGAAGCCATGAAACAAAGCATCTCTCTGTGAGTGAGTGCCAGACATCAACCACAGGCACAAAGGATTGTGCTTGCTCTGCCTGGGATGGAGACTAAGGATCATAACAGTCACACAAAGGGTCCTTTCTCTGTCTCTCTCTATCAAGACTGTAGTTTAATTTTCAAATCACTTCCACTGTGTCTAGCAAAGTTTTATTTTGAGGTTGATGGTTAGAAAGGGACAGAGTGAAGGACAGTTATTTTTTTCAAAATAACTACAAATCTAACTTATAAAGAATACATGCTACTTATCTGGGGATTTTTTAGCTGCTTCATCCATAGAGAACTTTCAGTTATCCCATAAGAAACTTTCAATCTGCCAGAGCCTGTAGGAAATTTTGCTATTTCATACTAGATCTTACAGTCACAGATGCAAACATTTCTTGCTTAAAATAAACTGAAGAAAAGTTCTGAAGTAGAGCAGTGTTTAAGACCAGATTTATATGTTCACACTTTTATTGGTTTAGTAAAAACTTTGATTTTCAACCCAGACTTGATTAGCCTATGGATATTTTTACTTCACAGAAACAGTATTAAAATGAATTACACTAATATAGGACAAGCAGAATATTGGTCCATTTAAGCCTGACTGATTTTTATGTAACAAATTAGTGAGCAAGGTAATTAAATCTCTTTTGGATGCCTGTTTCATCTCTGGAAGGGATCCCAAGAACCTCAGAAAACTGACTTTGGGGTTATACACAGGTCCTGGGTCTATTGCAGCTAAGTGGCTTGTTTCTCATTATCGCCTTTAGTGCTGCAGAAACGACTCCACCAGAGTCTTTATTAAAACTTGCTTAAGGCCAGCATTTTCCCTTGGGTCAATAATGACTTTAGAGGAATGGATGTGGAAGCTGGATTTGTTCTGGAATGAATTATGTCTCGTCGGGTCCCCCAGGCTAGTATTTCACATTCGCCACCAGGCACTTCATCAGAAATTCTGTCCCACTATTGGAAAGACCTTGTCGCTCCTATTAGGAGTGCAGAGCATACATTTGTGGAGCTTTCCCTGCACCCAGACTATATGGCTCTATTTTTTCTCTGCTAAAACCCCATTGAATGCCACCTGCATCAGTGAAGATGTGCTTTAGAAATGTATCCTGAAGGGCTCATGCACTGGGGAAGGTCATTGCCAGTTATTTCTGACTAAAACACAGAGCACACCAGAGCATGGAGTTAACTACTGGTAAAAGCCATTCCAATCCTACAGCTCCTGGTGTGAGCACAGCATTTATGGGAGGGGTAGGAAATATCATTGCTTCCTGCAAATCCTTGCTCGTGAATAATCCACATATTGCTTATCACTGCACGTCATGGAATCACAGAATGGCTTCAGTTGGATGGGACCTTAAAGTCCCTCTCATTCCACCCCTTGCCATGGGCAGGGACCCCTTCCATTAGCCCAGGTTGCTCCAAGTTTCATCCAACCTGGCCTTGGACACTTCCAGAGATGGGGCAGCCACAGCTTCTCTGAGCACCCTGTGCCAGGGCCTCACCACTCCATCCTGGCCTCAACTTACTCCCCACCTATATCTCAGCTATTGGAAGGAAAAATTTCTTTGCTCAGGAGAGAGGATAAATGTTCACAACATTCACAGGCCACCCCATATGACCAAGGAGAGAACATGAGGATGTGGGATGGAAAATCTACCTCGACCTGCAAGGAAAAATAGTCACCAAAGGGCTGCTGGGGTTTAACCCCAGCCGGAAACTGAGCTCCACACAGCCACCGGCTCTCACCTTCCCCACTCCCACTGGCTGGGATGGGAAAGAGAACTGGGGAAAAAAATAAACTTCGTGGATGGAGGTAAAGACAGATTATTAGGGCAGTAAAGGAAGTAATAAATAATAACAATAATGATAGACTAAACAAGTGATGCACAATGCACTTGCTTGCCACCCACTGACTGATGTCCAGCCCATCCCCAAGCAATGATTGGCCCCTCCAGCCATCTCCCCTTAGTTTATTCACTGGGATGATGTCCCACGATATGGAATATCCCTTTTGCCCTCTCTGGCCAGCTGTCCTGGCCATGCTCCCTCACAGTTTTTTATGTGTTTGCTCTCTGGCATGGTACGGGACACTGGAAAGCCCTTGATTTAGAGTAAGCACTGCTGAGCAATAACTAAAACATCAGTGTGTTATCAACACCATTCTCATACTAAAACCAAAACTCTAGAAAATTAACTCTATCCCAGCCAAAACCGAGGCATGCCTTCATAAAAAAATTCTTCCTTACAATTCCTGTGTCACTCATATGAACAAGTATTTCTGAAACATGCAGTAACTCAATAAATAAAAAAAAGGTGGGGATTTTTTTCTAGTTTATAAAATCTTCTCATGTTGATGATCAGATAAAATAAAATATTGACTTAGAATAAGATCTTTAATTTATAAGCCCAAACCAAAATTGCTGGTTTTCCCTTTGCTGGTCTTGTTTTAAAACATGATCATGTAGTATTTACAAATGTAGTGGTTTGAGAGTGTTTGTTCTCTTTCCGTGCTTTACAGGCTGAGGTATCCATTGAAATGCAAGGGTGTTTGATATTAAAAGAGATTGGTAGTGGATAATAGGCAGACAGGTGTTTGGCTTTTCTTTGTGCTTCTCAAGGACAGTTCCTTGGATGGCTCACAAGCACATTCACATTCTCATTTTTTCCTGCTGACTGGATTTTCCCTGAGTGCTGTGTTCAGAGATTGCAAATGTGACATTACCTAGGAGGCCCCATCAAAATCTGGAGCAAGTGGTGGATGTTACAACGGATATTGCACTCTAACTGCTGTGTCTGTAGCACAATATTAAATGTAAATAATTACCTTTATATATACAGTGAAATTTCCCCTATAACCATTTCCATGGTTTATTTCTAGCCTAACAACTGCAGGAATTGAAAAAAAAAAATCTACTTTTGCTATATACCATACATCACACTCCTTACTTTTCATTCTGAAGTAGATTTTCGAGATGTTTCTCTACAAAACAGAATAGAGTAGTTTAGCAAGTACAGGAGACTGTAAAAATATATTTACTTTCTTGCAATGTGTTTATTTTCTATTGGAATTTTAGAGAATACCAGTTTAGATAACATCGTGTCAAGGCTAACGGAGTAAATTCTGTGTATAGTTAAGTTTTGCTTGACAGTTTATAAAGCTGAAACAACATTTCACATAGTGGGAATTAAAAATACGCCCTCATATGAAATGTGTAATCCAGCCAGCTTAATCAAAATATCAAGAAATAGAAAAATATTTATAGGTGCAGTAAGTGTAGAATCATAGAATCATTTAGATTGGAACAGCCCTTTAGGATCATTTACCAAGGCCACTACTAAACCAAGTCCATAAGATTCATTTCTCCAATATTGCACTTAATCCCTAAGGAAAAAAAATACAGAGTTTTAGTCAATATGTAGGACATCATCTTTTGCAGAAACTTCCACCATTTAGTTTCCACTTTAACCAGTAAAGATACAATACAACAGTGGAGCTATTTTAGGGGCATATTTTATTTTAATTTTTAAAATATTTTTACTTGAAGTCTAAAATAAGTTTGACTTCAGTGCTGAGTGTTTTTAGAATATGGAGAATAGACAGAGTTTAGGAACATGTGTTCTGATCTGTAGATCCTCTGGAGCTGAAGTGAGATCCTCACCAAAATCATGGGATGGGGAATTCTGAAGTACCTTTAAAGCCTTGAGTCTCAGCCCTGACAGTATTTTGGAGTCTCCTTATAAATAATGCTTTACTTGGAGGTTCCCATCTAATGCAGTCTTCTTAAAGAAACATAAACCCCTCTGAATAAGAGTTAAAAAGTCACTCAGCTCTGGGTAACACGATTCTTTCTATCAGTTATAGCTGGGCAAGTCATTGCTTTACAAACCTTCTTAGTCTGTGGAAGTGCAATGGATTTAAGAAATCACCTAGTCCATGTCTTTGCTCTAAGGCAGTATTCATTTGGTCATTGCTGGCACCTCAGCTCCTCCTGAAGGCTCTGAAGACTTCTCAAGGAAAAGGTTCTTCCCCTAGAAGGTGGTGGGACACTGACCCAGCTCCCCAGGGAATGGGCACGGCCCCAAGGCTGCCAGAGCTCCAGGAGCGTTTGGACAGCGCTCCCAGGGATGCCCAGGGTGGGGTCATTGGGGTGTCTGTGCAGGGCTGGGAGCTGGATTCACTCATCCCTGTGGGTCCCTGCCAGCTCAGGATACTCTGTGATCCATAGTTCTGTGAGTCACTTCTCAAATTCCGAGAGTTTAACGAGCCTGGTGCACCCAGGCTTCTCCGTTGGTGGAGTCTTGTGCTCATCTTTGGTAACTGCTCTTGATCCGTTTTGGATCCCTCCTAAACTGTCCACGTTTTCTGTATACACAGTGCCAAAGCAAACCCCAAGGTATTCAAGCTGAGACCTTGCTGGCTGGGAGGACAGGATCTCCTGGCTGCTGCTGGGTTTTCCTGCCGGAGAAGGGCCCCTGCCTTTGTGGCAGCTGGGTGACACTGATGGCTCGTGGTCCTCCTTGATGTGCAAGAGCCCATGGAGCCTTTGCTGCAGGTTCTCTATAGAGCTGCTACTTGTTCTGGGTTTTATAGCTGTTGTTCCTGACTGAGTGAACATCTTGCACATGACTCTGTTGGAATTGCATCTCTTCTGTTTTTTTCTCTTTTTTTTTCCCCTTTTTGAGGACATAAGAACATTTATGCTACTCTCCTGAGCACTTTTGGTGCTTCTCATCTTGGTGTCACCTNCATAAGTTCGATTTGTCAGAATAATTTTGGATTTTTATGCTTCTCTCCTGAGCACTTTCAGTGCTTCTCATCTTGGTGTCACCTCCAAATTTAATAAGCATATTCCATGTGCTATCACCCAGGTCATTTATGATGATATGAAACATTGATGGACCCAGGAAAAAACCTTTCTGTGTCATTTCTAAGTGAATTGCTGTAGGTAGCAAGCTCATTAGATAGCATGGATAATTATATTATGTTAATGAAACTGTGTAAAGAAGGAAGTATCTGCATCAAACAGTGGTGATGGCAGAACTCACCTACACCAAGGTTTCCTTTTCTCCTCTCAGATTTTTGCCTGAGTGGAAGATACCTGACTGTGCCTCAGTACCATCTGAGGCTCACGAGCAGGACACAGGAAGAACAGAATAGATTTTCTCCTCTTCTAGAGCTGAGTCCTGTTATGAGAAGGAAAGAGTGTTTAGGTAACATGCATAAGCAGTGCAATGCATATTTCATTCCTCTGCTTGCCCAGGAAGTCTGTAGAGTACGAATAAACTCTGTAATTTAAATAAGGAAATTTGCAAGAACTCACAATAAAAGGGATTTTCTTCATCTTTGCTCTGATCCCACAGGTGCCCACACAACTGCAGCTCCCATCTCCACCATTTCATTGTGTAACAGCCTTTCCCACAGAGCTCGAGAATTGTAAGCATTCACTTAAATGCACAAATCACTTTGTGCTGAATTATGGATTTTCTTAAATTTTATTTTAATCAGAAATAAGATTCTACTATTTTAAATAAATACATCTCATTTCTAGCTGTAGAGCTTCTGTGAGAAGACTTACTACATTCATATAGTCTGTCTCTGTGAGCTCAGTATAACATTTGAATTACTGATTACCTGCTTTATGTGTCAAAACTGATGGAGCTGGACAGCTGTGCACCCGAGGACTCTCAAAGGCATTAACTATTGCAGTGAAGGCCTGGAATATATTGTGTGCATTAGGCTGCAGGTATATTTTCCTGCCTTAAACTTCAGTTTGTCATCCCTGTTAGTCAGTGACCTTCTCCTGTGCAGAATATATTTAACTAGGAGCTCCTTTGGTCTGCTGAGCTGAAATAAAACTCCTGTTATTTTTTTTCTGTAGTGTTATTCTCCTGGGAATATACCCAAAGGGGTTTGGTTTGGTTTGGTTTGGTTCGGTTTGGTTCGGTTTGGTTTGGTTTGGTTTGGTTTGGTTTGGTTTGGTTCGGTTCAGTTTGGTTTGGTTTGGTTTGGTTAGGTTTGGTTCAGTTTGGTTTGCTTTGGTCGGGTTGGGTTGGGTTTGCTGGGATGGTTATTTACAAGCCCACACACACACAATAAATGACAAGCTGATAGGATTTTTTTTTTGTTATCTAAACTGCATTTCCATGAAACTTTGGCTTATGTGGAATAATCTATTATATTACTTCTTACAATTTATTTGACACCTGTCCAATACTCTAAGCACTTCCAGCTATCTAAAGTACATCTGCAGCTTCCAGTGCAATAGTATTTTTGCACTTCCAATATTTTTCTTTGTGTCATTTATCTTCAAAACACCTGCATGAAATATTCCTGCTTATAAATGGATAGAGAAGGTAAACAGGGACTGCACATAACAGAACAAACACCACACAGGATTCCTATGCTGAAGCAGGGATTTTGTGTTTCAGAAGTCGTAAACTGACACCGTGGGCATCCAACCCTTTTCTTCTGTAGCTCGTTGCACAAAACACATCCTACTTGGCTCACCCCCACACAGAGATTGGGTTTTCATGCCCACGAGGTCATAATACCTTGGTGAGGCATGTAAAGAAAAAAGAACAGCTTGTCCGGAGCTGGCTCATTCCTTTGTATTTCTCATTCCTTTATTTGTATCTCAGGTTTTGTTTCATGTAACCTGCCTCTCTGAAGGGGTTCACTGTCACACATGGGCTGATGACACTGAGACTCTCACGTGGCCCCTCTCCCCAGCCCTTGGTGAACTGGGTAAGTGGTGCTGTTTTCCAGGCAGACATTCCCACGGTGGGGTCTGGAAAGGGCTGGCAGCAGGTGGATTCAGAGCTATTCTGCTCCATCCTTTTGACACCACAGCCTTAAAATCTCTAGAGGAGTATTCCACTGAATCATGTTACAGTTTTTAAGTGCTCTGTATGATACGAAATTTCCCTCAGTTCAGCTTCAAATCTCATGTCCCTTATTAAATACTTAGGGGATTTTTTTTTTCCCCAGGGTAGTAAAATCTATTATCTCTATTGCTAATTATGATCTTCTCATTTTATCTTGCTGCTACTCCTTCCTGCAGGACACGAGTCCTGCTTTGGTTCAGGGGGTTGCAGCAGGAGATGGCCACATGCCAGTGGCCACACAAGCTGGTGGTTGTATTTTTTCTGCACCTGAGCATCAGCTGTGCAGGAGCAATTGCAGAAGAAATCCCGAAGGCAGATCCCAATCTTAATGCCTTTGGGATCTGTGTATCCCTTGAAACACTTAATGCAGAGCGTGTCTCATTTTGCACCGTGTCTCATGGATTACAGATAAAGGAGTGAATCGTTGTAATATAATCTTTAGAAATACTTTGTTTGCCTGGACCCACCTGTGTCCCAGACATGGGAAAAGCTTGGCTGGGAGGAGGTTGTGGCACCACCACCTCCCTAAGAGCCATTTTAGCCTGCAGATTAATGTGTTATTGGGGCATGAGCTTCCTTCCTTGTGGGTTACAAGTTCCCCCCTCTCCCTAAGCTCCCTCTTCTGTGTCCCGTATTTTAGTTCCCAAATCAGGCCAGATGATGTGGCCAGAATGGAATCTCAGAGCTGGCACTGGACAGGATTTTACTGGACTTGCAGTTTTAAGGCAGGAACCACTGACAGTATTTACAACCCTTTCTTCTCTCCTGTGAATCTCAGACATTTGCATGGCCAGAAAAGCTGAGCTGGTCAAGGCACTTTGGCTTTTTATGAGGGGCTGGGTTAAAGGATGGCTTCTAAATGGAGAGCCTGGAACTACAGCTGGATTTGAAAGGCAGGAAAGTAGTGGCTGTGAATTTGTGAGGTCAGAATGGTGAGTAGTGAGAGAGGAGAGAAAACAGAGGCAGAACTGACGCAGAAGGATTTAAAGCAGATATGCAAAAATACAGTATTGTAAAAAAGCAGGAGGAAAACCCCATAAACGTACAGGTATTGATATTGTGAGAAAGTTTCAAGTATTTGATAGGACTGGTAGAAATGTTAGTTGTGAGACAAAAGTTATGCAAATATATATGCCTAGTGATCTAATATTTAAAATCTCGGGAGAAAAATGTGCCCAGTACAACCGGTGCTGGTTCCTGAACAGTTCTGCACAGTGTTACAGACATACAGAGACCATATTCATCGGTTTTACTCAGGGCAGAGAGGAATTTAACATATGGGTGATACAGTTTAGCCTGCTTAGCATATGGAGAAAACAGTATAATGCAAATTCCCTGCTACCTTGGTACATTGCCTAATAATTTAGGATAGTTGAGTGTGCAGTTAAAATTAAAATCTGTGAACATAAAGATGCTCAGTAGCCTTGGAATATGGGAAAAAAAATGAGGGTATTAACAGTGACAAAGTCTAATAGTGGAAATTTAAAATGACATTTAAATGAAATTCTTGCCTCTGTTTGTAAATGTGGGAGTGGTTAATGGGGTTTTGATCAGTGTGAGATGGTATCCTGGTATCAGCACAGACAGGAGATTTGTTCACAGCGCATTGAGAAGAGGTTCTCTTGGGTGGCGGGGGCGTCCCTTTATCGCCAGCACTTGATTTAAATGGGACGAATGAGTTAAAGATGGGTCTGCAGCCACGGGAAGCCAGGCTAAAAGTCCAACTCCGTTCCTCATGAGAAGCTTCACAGAGCTGATTCACGGCTTCTCTCGGAGCACCCAGAGCGCAGGAGAGGCTCATGCAAGCGGAAAAGGTCACATCATGCCCCAAAGAAATTGCTCGGCATCGTGTAATCTATAGGGGAAATCAGGAAGATACAGCTATTTTGTTGTTGCTGTTATTTTCTTCCCTCTCCAGAAATTTACCCTACATTTCTGCTTTGAACAGATGTCTTCAAAAAGTGTGTGGGAAATTTCCAGGAAAGTCTCATGCACTTGAATTTTATTATGTTTCTCAAGTGCGATAATGATTTCAGAGATGACTGATGCTATTATTTCATTTAGTTTGCAACATTTTGTGTTTCAATTCCTTTTATTGAGTTTGCACAAATACAAGTAGCTGTCGTACTTAACACTGTGCTAAATCACTGATTAAAAAAGAGAATATCTAGAATTTCAATGTTTTCATATTTTCCTAGGCTTGTGAAATGTTCCCTTTTGTTGTTGTTTTGGAATTTTTTTTTATCTTTTCCAGATTTGATATTCATGTGTCTCTGTGAGGGCACAACATTCAGTCCCACTGTTCAAAATAAGCCTTTCTGTTGATCCTGCATGGCAGGAGAGACTGAAGGCTGAAAAGTCAATTGGTCCAAAAATTCGGGGCAGCATTGAAGGAAAGAAATGGAAGCAACGAGGCAGAGGAGAGGATTTAAGTGGGATATTTTGAGGGACTGCATTTACAGCTTAACAAACCAGGTTGTGTCTCCATGGGAGCCTCACGGGCTCTTCAGGTGTCACAAGTCCCGAAATTATTTCATGGGTGAACGAGGATGACTTGGATGAACGAGGAGGCAAAGAAAACATATTGAGCCATGGGTGCACTTAGCCCAGGGAATAAAAACACTGTTCTGGAACCAGAGCAAATTCCTGAGCACACACAAGGGTTCTGCAGAGTACTGACAGTCCGTCAGGTGAAACCCAGAGTATTTAATGGGTGTATGGAAAGAGGGAAAAGAAAGCAACATGAAAAGAGTTGTGACCTCTGTTGTAAGAAAAAGCATGAGCCAGGCAGTCAATTTGAGATTGTTTAAATAGAGAGAAATTAAACAAAAAGCCATTAGAACTGCCACTTAGAGGAGCAAACCTTGAACCTGTGGGCAGGAAAACTTAGAAAAGGTGTAAGAACCTACAAACTGAAGAGACAAAGGACTGAACCCTACAGCCTGGAAGGAGCCTCTGTGACAATATTATTCCCAATCTGCCCTTTCCCACTCACTGCAATGCCCATTCCAGTCAGACTCCTTGGCTTGGGAGCTGTGAGTTTGAGGACACTGACCTTGATGGAGGGAGTTGAGTTTCGTTCTGGAGGCGTGTCTCTGTGCTTATACATATGCATAAGGATTTGCATGTGTTTGTGCAACACAAAATAAATGTTGGGTAGCGTTTGCAGCCTTCGCTGAAGTGATATAGAAGGAGTAGGTGGCTACTGCCCCAGAAAGGGGAAGGGCTTTGATGATGAAGTAGGAGGATGGCAAATATTATTTATGTTTTGTGGTTGCTGTAGCTAGCTCTTCTGTCTCCATATCTCCAAATATTTCAGTTCTAAGTTCCCATATCTTCGTTTCACGCCAAATGTTCTTAATTTTGTTTTAATAAAGGAAACTTCTAACTGATGGGCACTCATGGAGATATTTGAAACACAGTATCTTAAGACATAAAAAAGGACAAAAGACGTAACATAAAAAATTCCTTTTTTTTAAAAAAAATGTGTTTTAAGCAGCATTCTTTTGGTTTTATGTGTCTATTTCAAACTCTTCAGGGTGCCATTATTGTATCTATGGATTTTATCTTTATTAAGTTCAGTACAGTGGGCTAATGCCATCTGAAAGGGATGTAAAGAGGGGAGTCATCCCACAAGGGCTCTCACAGAGGAATTTTCAAAAGATAGTAAATGTAAAGATTTGTTAAAGTTGCCCTACTGTATTTATAATGTGCATTCTAGGAATCACTAGAGGGATTTCTTCCCCTTCCAATGATTTGCTAGTTCGATGCAAGTCCTGCAAAGGGATCAAATGGAAAATATTTTATAGGTAGTCTGTCATGGTCATAGCACATTTATCAAAGCAAGCTGGTTGAAGCATCATTTGGCTGTATGAATGCTCTCTAATGCTATAGTAATTGACATTTAAATAAAGACTTGGGTAGAAGAATGTTTAGGTTGTTGGCTTTTAAAAATAAATATTTGCAGATCATATTTACAAAACAGAGTATTTCACCCTGTGTTTCTGAAGCAGTAAACAGGTCTGTTTGTTTTCTGTGCATTCTTGTAAAAAGATTATTATATTTAAATGCTGGCTTTACAGTGCTCAATTAAATATAAGGCATCACTTAAAAAATTAATAATTTTTACAGGCTGTATATGAGTTCAGGAAATCACAAAGTTGCAGGTTTTATTTACAGTTTAGGTGGAGTCTTGCCTTTTGTTTGGTGGTGATAGATCAAGTCTAAGCCCAAATGCTCATTCCAATTCACTGAACTCTGCAGCTGATCCAACCACTGCATCATTTCCCAGCAGAGCTCAACCAGGATCTCAGAGCTACTCCATAGGGTGGCAGAATGGGAGAAAGCAGACAGAAAATCTGGGACATTTTCAGAAATATAAATATTGTTTCTTAGACGCGTGAATTAATTCTCATTCCGGTAATACCAAGGGCAGATTTTGTGTAGTTTCAATTACTCTATTTAGGAAAAAAAAAAACTGAATAAAAAATACACTTCAGAATCCCAATGAATCATAGAATGGACCTTTAAAGATCATCCGGTCCAATCCCTCTGCTGTGAGCAGGGGAATCTTTCACTAGATAAAAGCTCTGTCCAACCTGACCTTGAGTGGGGCCTGCCCAGAAATGAGGCATCCAACCTCAAGAGGTGACCTTTGAAATTCCCAAAATACTCGAGAAAAGAAAAAAACCCAACTCTGAGTTTATGTATTTATTTCAGCATGTTGTGTGGGGAATAAAAAGGCCTATAAAATCCATGTAGTACAGAGCAACACAAAATGCAATAGGAGCATTTGTCCTACATTCCTTCTACTGGGTTTTTTGGTTTTGTTTTTGGGGTTTTTTTGTTTTTTTGTTTTTTTTTTTTTTAACACTAAAAACTGTGCTGTGTAAAATAGTTTGTGATCTCTTCCAGTGACCTCTGAAGTCAGTGAGCCTTTCCACTAAACATCATAAACTTATTGTCAGGCACAGGAGATTAGATGCGATCATGATTTCTAGTCCAGGAAACTGAAATTTGGTCTATATTCATGAATGTGCTGTATAATAGGCTGTTATAAATCCAGTCGGGTTATTAGGATTTATTACAGAAGGGAAGAATCGTGGTCACTTTTAACTCACTAGATTCAAGGTTTACAGAAATAACCAATTCTAATAGCGCTTGTCTTTTCGTATAAGAAAAAAAATATCAGCAGTGATACCAAAACTAGTTAAGTCAATATAATTCAAAAGTCAATTTAAGTCACAAGTCACGATGATACGAAGCCAAAACTTTCCTTGATATCCTTTATTCAGAAGAAAGTATTTTTCCACATCAGTTTTTCCTGTTCTAAATAATTTCTCTGGGAGCAGAGAAGGTGTTTTGAGATTTGATTTTTTTTCTGATTGTCCTACTCTGATTTGATTGGTAATAAATTAAACTAGTTTCTCCTGGTTGAGTCTGTTTTGCCCATGTCAGTAACAGGTGAGGGATCTTTCCCTGTCCTTATCTTGACTTTATCTTGCCCAGCTAAGGAGGGGAGTGATATTAAAAAAAAGATTTAAAAAGGCAGTTGAATTAAGATACTTAACACAATGCATAATATTGGGCACTGTCTTTGTTAGCAATGACAATATTAATGATACCAGTCCAGAAAACATGGCTATTTTGATTTATTTTGATTGCTTACTGGTAAAACATTGTGTATTTGAATTACAAAAGCATTACATGCACACATACAAATGCATAAATATGTGTCACCCAGCTTTCCTTTTGTCTTGATAAAGTTTGAAGTTATGTGGTATTTTGGAAGTAGCTTTCAGAGGCAACAACTCATTCTACTGCACGTTGTTGCAATTTGTTTCTGATGTCAAAAATACATTTTTGTAGAGCAGAATGATATCAGAAGGAGAGAATTTCACTAGGAGATGCTATTTGTTGTAATAAACTGCTCTGGAGTTCATCAGTCAAAGTGAATGCTGGCATAGGCAGCCGTTGTATCAGCCTCATTTTGTTTTTTAAAAAAAGCACTCTTTACCAAAATTTCTGCTCTTTAGCTATATTAAATGATTGATGGGCACTCTTGTCTTGATTTAGGACATCATCTAAGAAAAGAAATTTCATCTTTGAGTTTAAAAATATCTGTAAATGTGTACACATAGTTGTGCACTTAAGGCAGTCATTTTTTTTTTAAGAAACAGATCTCCGCCTAAAGAGAAACCAATGAAATATTAACTTTGTAAACACATTCCTTTTGTTTTTTGTGAGCGTGTGAGATTAAACAGGCTCACCAGAGACATTTATCTGTACCTTGTCTGATGTGGCCATGGATTTGAGGTTGTCCTTTCCCCGTCCATGCCCAGCAGGAATGCAGCCATTAGGGAATGTGACAAAGTGGCCCTGTCCTGCTGTAGCATTGGTGACTTTGTGTCATTTTCCTACATCACAGGGAAGCTTCCAAAATCACTTGGCATTTTAACTTCTAAATACAGGCTAACTCCACCTAACAATTGCTGTATTTGGAAGTACACACATTTATAAAATTATTTCAAGTGTTAAACTATACTGAATTACAAAATTTGATTTTTGAATTAATTAATTAAATAATAAAGTATTAAAAATTGGAAATTACAACATACAATCCCCAAGCTCTGTTAAAACTAGAGCGTTCCAGCCGTTCCCCTCCTGGTGCCAGAGAACGAGCTATGAGCACGCCGATACCTCAGCAGAGCTCACCCACTCTGTTTAGAGCCCTGTTCTGCGCCACTCCCAACTGCTCTGCAACGCTGACTTGTCAAACACTTTCCTGTGGCCAGCCCTAGTCAACCCATCTGCGTTCTCTGACGTTCCTCTGAAGGTCAAACCTCAAAGATAGTTCCAGGACAAATGCCAAAAAGAGTTTCCACTCTGTGGATGCACTTTTGCTCTTTCTCTGAGGCGCTCACTGAATGGCTCTGTGTGTTCAGCAGTCACAGCCCTGCAGAGTATAATTTGGATATCCATGTGATGTTTAATCTCAGGAAATAACCCTTTCTGATCTTTTGGGAATGAATCTTCTATGTGTATGAACGAAATAAAACAAAAGCTTGCATTGCATGTTGTTGAAACAGATTATTAAGGAAAAATGTTAAAGAAAAATAACTGTGCTTGTCAGCCATTAAACCCGAACTAGGATTCTTTTATTTAATCTCTGCTATCTCTTGGTTTTGATCTGGGACTGAATTTCACATGAATGCTGCATGAATATTTTAATGTCTGTGTAATTATCCTTTAAATAGACAGCAGTATTTAGCCAGGTCATTACGACCAATTTGTGTCACCTTTTGTCTTGGGAAAGCTCCCCTTTGATTCTTAGGTGGTTTTCCCCTTTCTTCTCCTCAATCCCTGCAACTTTTAATAATAAACTTTTTGTTAAAAAAAAAAAAAAAAGAAAAAACAACCTTTTCTTCTTGCAACCTGTTGTTATGCATCTAGGTATTAATTAATTGCAAGAATCCCCTCTGTTCTCTCAGAAGCAAGAAGGGTATTTTCCTACCCCATGCTGTGAGGTAACTTTTCTATTAAAATGCCATTCTTTTACCACTGGTTCCAAGACTGAGGGACAGAATGGGTGTGTGGCACAACGTGCTTGAAAGACAAACTTAAAGCAAGCTGCGTTCTGCATTGTTCCACCGATCAAACTTTCCCTGAGGTGCATCCCTCAGCACGCACGGAAACGCTGGTCTTTGACACAGGAGAGCACAACTCCATCCTGCATTCCTTGCACGGGGAGCATCACCCAAAGACATTCATCATTTACTCAGCTTGTAGTGGTGAACATGGCAGTGCTGGGTGAACTGCTGGACTCGATTTTAGAGGTCTTTTCCAACCTTAACCATTCTGTGGTTTCCTGAGAGCTCATGAAACTCTAGAAGTTCTCCTCGAAACATTAGCACAGTACAAGTAGTGGAGCACAGCAGAGTTTCACAAGTTGAGTCTTTACACTTCTCTCCCACATACAAAAAAAAAAAAAAAATAAAGTTTTCATTCCTGTGATTGCTCCTGCAAGTTAAAGAAGAAAAAAGGAGGAAAAAAAAAAGACTGTTCACTTTATACTGGAGAGGTAATGTGCATCATGGCACTACTTTGAGATGAGATACTTCCTACCCATTTCACACTTTAGAAATAATTACTTAACACAGTGCAGCCCATTTTATTCACAGTAACTTTTTCTCAGTAATTTACTTGGTAGTTTTGAAGTGAAAAGCATCATGCGGTGTGGAAAGCCGCAGAGCTTCTCCTGCCGAGCTTTAGTTTTGTTTTTTTTTTTTTAATTTCTTTAGGCATTTGATCATCATGGAATTGACTCACCCTGAACACTAATTGCCATACTGAAGAAAACTTCACTAAAATGTAGTCTATTAAAAGCCAGGACTGGGAATTAGAAGTAGAGTCAAGTTCCCACAGACTGGGGATTCAGTTGTTCACTTCTTGGTGCACATCACAACCAAGTGGAACATGCAGAAGTTCCTCAGTTATTCTTGTTTTAGTGAAATCATTCGTTTTTATAGCAGGCATTTATTCAATTATATTATTGAAGATGCTGCCAGTGGAATTATAGGTTGTGGAATATAAGAATAGAGTAATAAATAGGAAGTATGGAATGCTGCATTGTATTACTACAGAAATATTGAAGTCTCAGAAGGACCAAATGACCAAATTATTGGAATAACACTGTAAAATAATCAATATCTTTATATATTAAAAATAAGTTTGATTTGTAACATCATGTTTTTTGTGAGGGAAAGAATCAAACCAAGAGTAGGGGTCGGTCAGCACTTTTACCACGTGCAATTAGTTTCTGTAGGCATTTGTCATTAAAAGGGGTTCCAGACAGCTGCAAGATGTCTGTGGCAGTGCATGATTTGTACTGAGACTTGCATACAACCCTGTTTGTTGTGATACAAACCATTACCCTTTCCTCAGGGAAAAATCTCCTGCAGGGAACAACTCAGTCCAACCCCGGATCCGTAGTTCCCCTCCAAAGCCAACACTAATTGATAATGGAAGGCACATCCACGATAATTTAAGAATTTCAGTTCCACAGACTTTCAATCCTTTTAAAAATGTACACGTGTCTCATTGGATGAATTTTCAGAAGGATCTAGATGACTTAGAAGGATATAAATAACTTTGGAGCTGACAAACCTGATCCAAGCCTGTTTTAATGTTCCTTGGATGGCTGGTCTTCCTCTGGCACCTCTGAAGTCTCGTTCAGTTTCATTTATGAACATCAGAGTGCAGGTGGTGCCAATTAGCATCTGTTTCAAATTTATTTCAGGTCTTGCACTGGAACCACAGGTTTCAGTCTGCTGTGATTTCATTTAACATTATTTAACATTTTTTCCACTTCATTTCCTACAAGAAGTCTTTGTGGCAATCTACCAAAAGAACTAAGTTGCTTTTAACCCCTTCTGCGGTATTTTCAGGGTTTTAGTAGTGCCAGAAGATGAAGGTGTGGCAAGGAAATTTGGAAAAATAGGATTAAATTTTAATTGTCACTGTTATAAAGGGTAGAGTATCAACTGTGCAGTGGTTTTGCATGTTGCATATTCACATACTTTCTTCCTTTTCCATTAGCTGTGAGGTGGGCTCCAGTGGCACTTTCCTCAGGAATTTCAATGCCATCATTACCGACGGGGCAGAGTTAACTCGTCATACTAATAACTCTTTTTGGAGGCATTTATGTGCCTGTGCAGAGCTATTCATTCAATTACCTTGTGGACCAGGCAGGGATGGTCAAATTAATTGCTGTCTCATGAATATAGAAGATAAAGGGCCAAATCCAATTAAAGACTTCGGAGTCTCTGAGCTCAGAATTACAAGATGATAATCTTAAGTGATTTTACCACAGGGGCACCTAGACCTGGGCTGCGTATTGTGGCTCTTGAAAAAAGTGAAGTCACCTCATTCCAGGAGAGTCACTGTGCTGAGTAAGGTCCAGGCCCTCATCTCTTCTGGATCTTAAAAATCCAATTGGTCTGGAAGGAGAAGATTTTTTCTGGCTTTTTTCAGTTCTGTCCTGAAGACATGCATTGATAGGGGAAATAAAATAAAAATAAAATAAAATATTAAAAAGTGGGATTCTAACACACATAGAGGTTATTCTACAGCCTATATTTTATTTCAGTTGTTGAGGGTCACGCTGGGCTTCAGTCTGCTTTCCTGTTGCGGAGATTCACAGATCCTTATTTCCTTTACACCTCTGAACAGGGCACGTTTTTTACCTATTCCAGTGGAGCTGAGCTGTGGTGCAGATTGGGGTGAAAGAGTGAGAGGGACTCCAGGCACCAGTGCCCACCCCAGCATATCCCACCTGGCGACTCCAGGCAGGGCTTTCGGGGCAGGTTTGCGTTTGTTTGTCCTTTGGAATCCACCAAACTTGCAGCCCTGCCTTCAGCAGGAGGAGGAGTCGTCCCTACCCTTCCCTGCTCTCATTTCACCCACTTAAGCCAAGTCATCTGCTTGAGGATTCCAAAAATAAATCTTTTATTCAATGGCAATTTGGAGTGTCCATGAAAAATGAATGCTCCAATCATTCAGTGGAAATAATGGCAAAAACTCCTGCTGACTTGAGAGGGAGCACAGAGAGGCTTTGTAAATGCACTAGTTATCATTTCAGTAAAGGTCTTTATGTATTTAATTTTATTCTAATAACAAAACAAAAGCAAAAAATATTTCTGATATCTACAAGAAGAAATAAGGACTCCAATCAGTCTGTAGAATTAAAGGATTATTTTATGCCTAATTAGTTTGTAGTAGCATTTCCAAAGGGTTTTTTTTCCTGTAAAAAAGACTGTTGATGAAAATGTCAGAGAGTTATTTTCAACAGGCTTTTGCTTCAGATATCCCACATGGACATTCTGTTATTTTGTGCTGGCTTCTACACTAATGCCCTGTAATTGTGTTTCACTTCCTCTGATTAAACTGACAAGTAATTTGAATGGCTATCACTTAACACATTGATCTGAGGCGGTGGCAGGAATAGACCATGGCTTTGCTCTGTGAAAATAGAGCTGGTCCTTTGCTCTTGAATTCTTTTGGAAGTCTGGTTGGAGTTTAAAAAGTCCTTTCTTTTTCCTTTTTTTTAATTTTACTTTTTAAAAATTTTATTTTCTTCTATTTCATCCCTGTTGCCGCATGGTTGTGATGTCCTACAAAGAAGCACATGGACGCAAAGAAGCCTGTACTGAAAGTGAAAGGTTAATTACCATAATGAGGATAGAGTTATTTTCTTTGCTCTGTCTCCATTCATTCCAAACAGGAGCCGAGCTTGTGGTACATTTGCAATTAAAGCTCACACTCATTGTTTGCTTGCAGGTGGGCTCTTCAGAGGAGAGTGTCAGAGTGAAAACCCTTCTTGCCAGGCACATGTCACTGCCCTCAGCAGGTCTGACACATCCACAGGTGTTGTGAAGGATGCACAGTAGGTGCCAAGTGGGGTTCAGCACTGGAAAGCAGCAGTGGTTTCACTGGATGCAAGAAACATCACCCAAAATTATGTCAAATATTGTTTCACTGTGTACCGTAATTAAAAGTGTTCAGAGCAAGTTGGATTATTAAAGAGAGCACACAGAGAAAATCTCCTCCCTGGGTGTCTGGAGGAAACTGGCAAGATAAGGGGAAAAAACCTGACAATTAATCGGCAAAAGCATTTAGTTCTCTGTTATAAGTAGAAATATTGAGTTGACATTGACTTTCAGCTGCCTGCCTTGATGAACACCTTTTTGATTGGATGTAAACAAGACTCGTCTCTTCATGGATCACCCAAGGAATATAAGCCCGATGCAATTAAAAAGAAAGAAATGCAGATGTAATAGTCAATAGACATCTCATCCAGAGATCTGTTGCATAGTGACAGATGCAGCCAACCAGTTGAAATCCTATTTTTCAGTGATATTTGTTAATCAAAGCACTGTAAGTGCAGCCAAAACAGTTCTGTGCGTCCAGGGCACAGACAGGCAAGATTTGGGAGGATTGGATTCTGAGGCTCTGTGATACCTGTTTTTGTGCCATTAACATGAATTCGGCATCAAAATACAGTGGCAGAGTTGGAGCTTCAATATGTTCCTGAGAAGTGTTCATTTTATACCTGTGAATTTTGGGAATGCTTTGATGAATGTCCAATGGTCACTTCATTTGTCAGAGGTGCTTATTTGGTTAAAAAGCTTCTTTGCTGGAAAAAAAATGCATAAAGGTCCACATTATGGAAGGCAACATTACAGTCAAATGTTGTCATCAAATGGAGCCTTTTTCTCAAGTATCTAAACCAACAAAAAAGTCTTTGCTTGTAACCAAACAACATTATGTAGTTCTCCTATTCCTTCAAGAGAGAGAGCTGGAAAATACTGAAAGGATGTTTTCAAGGAATGTGGGTATTCTTAGGAAGTCCTACATTTAGTTCCTGTGACTCCTAATGCACCCTTTAGTCTAAAACCAGCCGGGAAGGGAAGGGCTACAGGTGCTCTGTAGTGAATAAGACGTAAAACTGCCAGAAATACCAGGCGTCAATCTCACCTCCACTAAGAGCTCTGACAAGTATTTCCACTAATCTGTGACAGGGACATAACAAAGATGTAGTCAGTACATCTCAGAGTTTGGCTGCATGAAGTATTTTGTTCGTTCCATGCTGTAGGACATTCTGTACTTCTCTACCCCTCCTCTTTTTTTAGTTGCCTGTATTGCATCAACTTTTTCACTGATAGAATTTTAACAGAATGCGTGATATAAGACTTTGTTAATAACTGTATATGACTCAGGAACATTACTATGCTTAAAATAATAGAATAGACTTTTCTCAAAAGCCTGTATTAAAGTAGGTACATTTTAACATTTTTTATTTCCATAGTCCTTCACTAAGGGCTTTGGTATCTGAAGGGAAAGAAAAAATTGTGTGCTATCTCCTTTTTCTTGTTATTTTAGATTAAGAGAAGGCATCCAGGAGCACTTTAAAAGCAGATTGCAATTTACAGCTGCAGAGCAGTTGGTGGTTAAATGAGGAATTTGTAGTGGACCCTTTGCAAGTTGAAGTCTGTGAAGAAATTAGAAAAATTTTGAATTCTGGAGTAAACATTTCTGACCTTCTAAATGGAAACATCTGCAAGATTTTGCTTAAATGATGAGTGGGGAGATTCTCAGCTGGTGTAAATTAGTGTGGCTTCAGTGAAGCTGATGTTTTTATAACAGTTTACATCATGCACATTTCTTTCCTCAAAAATTCTATTTTTTGTAAGCATTTAAGCATAACAGCATCAATTTTCTGTACCAACGTCTTCTGAATAGAAATGTGCAATTTCTTCTATGAAAACCCTGATATTTTCCTCTCTGAGTCCTCTGAGTAAGCATTGCAAAGGAAAAGATGTTCTTTAACAGCAAGAAATATTCCGCCAGATTAAAATTCTAATTCATGTTGGTATAAAGTCACCCCTCAAACGGGAAGGAATGAGGGGAAGCGTCACAGACATCAAATCCCAAGGACAGACGGACAGAAACCAGGATGAGAATCGGACTTGCATGCTGACACTCCTATGCCCTGCATTCGCAGCGACAGAGATCACATTACACACACACCGCCAGAGATTTCTCGAGGATACATCATGAAACCTCTCAGGTTATTCATCTTGGCTCCTCCAGCTGCATTCCCTTGTTTCCTCCCGTTATCAGCAAACTTCAGTTCCAAATTAGGGTGATGTTGCCGTATGTCTTTATCTGATTAGAGGAACACATGTAACTGGCGGGGTTTTTTGGTTTTCTTCATTAAGTTGTGATGTGTCTGCGACCCAGTTCCCTCAGCCTTTCCTCATATGGCATTCCCAGTGCTCGGATCATCCTCCTGGCCCCTCTCTGGACCCTCTCCAGCCTGCCCACACCTTTTTTGCCTATTTGAAAATATTAATGCTGAGCTTAATACTGATCCCTGAGGGACCCCACTTGTGACAGAATGCGAGCTTGGAAAGGACCTGAAAGTGTTAAGATCCAATGTTGAATCTAAATTATGAAGTACGTTTCTTTCAGACAGTGGGAAGAAAGTGGATTTTTTTCAGGACCTCAAAATATCCCATCCTAGGAGGACAGGAATATCTTGTGCAGAAGCATGTAAAAAACACGCCCTTATAATGCTGTATTTTTTAATTCTCTGGAAGAAAATCATGCAAATCACACATTTGTCCAACCTACAGTCTCCAGCCTGATCCTTAGGAGGGCTGGACAGTCAATGCAGCTATTAAATAGGGAGTTTATCTCATGTAACTTAGTATTTTTTGAAGAATTAATCATCAAGCACTTCAAGCTCCCCTCCACTGTCAAGGGAGCGAAGCAATCCCCTGTGATGATAAGTATTGTGTATTAAAATAAATATGCAAGACAGATGGGTGCTCTAAAAACGCCTGTCACTATATATTGAATGTAGAAGGAGCTAAATTAACTAGATTTGATTCAGTATTTCAAGATGGTAAAATTAAATGGGATGGTCCTACCCTGAGCTTTCTGGAATGACAGAGTGTGCTACATTATAATCTGAATCTACTAAATGACACAACTCTTAAATGATGTCAGGACAGTCTTGCCAGGGGGAAGAATTTCTCATAGCTGCATGGCTTTCACCCCCTTCCAAAAAAAACCCCAAACAATGCATGTATTTTATGCAATAAAAATCAATGAGATTTGGAAGTTACACATGCTTTGTCACTTAGGAAAGTCCCACCAGATGCCTTTTCCGAATTTTCAGTGCCTCAGTATGCTGTAAAATCCAGTCTTGGCTAGTCATTAGAAAAGCAGGAATATGTCCTCACAACAGTGATCTTGGAAACCCTTGTGCAACAAGGGTTGCACAGAAATACAGAACTATGCTGTGTATCCTCTACAAATGAAAAAAAAATCACAAAACCTAAACCATTGCTGCCTTCATTCTCAAGAGTGAAAAAGTTCTCCATTTTATGCACTCTGATATCATTAGAAATATAAATTCTTCAGCCAGTTCTTTTTTTTTGGGAAGCTTAGATGCCAGTACGTGGTTATGGGTAAATATCAATCAATAATAGCAGCTGCCACTTGGGAATCAGTATGACCAAGCCCTAAACCTAACTGGTGTTTCCAATCCAACTGCTGCCATGGATAATGTTTCTGAAAATCTCTGGTTATTGCCAAAAGATAAGAAGTAGCTACAAAAGTGAATTATGCAAAACAAGAAAAATAATGGCCACAAACCACAGTAAAATACTCCCCTACACACAAGTTTTCCCAATTTGGAGAGGTTAAAAGAAGAAACTGCTCATGGCTGATATTAAACAAGCCACTTAATTCACTAATTCACCACTTGAAGGCATTCAGATTTTGTGGTGATGTGGTCTGCAAAAAAAACCATACATAAAATATTACAAGAGAATCTTCTTCAACCATTAATGAGTACAGTTTTCATTATTTCTTTATTTTATTACATACTTAGTTTTAATTATGTACAGACCTAGATAAAACTTGCTTGGATGCAGGCCAAGGATAAGATTTGCACACCTCAGGTACTGATACCGTGTCCAGCTCATGGTTCATTTTAATTTTATTGACTTTATTTACTCTCTGAGATTGCAAGGATGTGGGTTCCCCAGCTTTCTCCATGGCTGTAATTATTCATGCTACCCTGGACCCAAATAGACTCACTGGTCGCGAGGTAATTAAACACTGCTGAGAGCAATTGTTTTATTTAAGGAGAACTTACTGTCTGTATCATACATTTATGAGCAGATTATTTAGTGAGTGGCATTCTGGAGCTGAGCAGTTCTGTGGAAGGGAAGGGGCTGTAATTCAGAGTTTTGCTGCACAGCAGCCACGTCCTGAGCGAGCTGGGATTTCTCTGCATCCACAGCAGGGTGGGCAGCAGGGGAGGGGGATTCTGCCCCTCTGCCCCTCCCAGGTGAGACCCCACCTGCAGAGCTGCTCCAGCCCTGGAATCCCCAGCGTCCGGAGGACGTGGAGCTGCTGGAGAGAGCCCAGAGGAGGCACCAGGATGATCAGAGGGATGGAGCAGCTCGGCTGGGAGGAAAGGCTGGGGGAGCTGGGATTGTTCAGCCTGGAGAAGAGAAGCTTTGGGGTGACCTCTTTGTGGCCTTCCAGTGCCTGAAAGGAACCTGCAGGAAACAAGGAGAGAGAAGATTTACAAGCGATGGAGTGACAGGACATGGGGGAATGGCCTCACACTGACAGAGAGCAGGTTTAGGTCAGAAATTAGAATTAAATTCTTCCCTGTGAGGGTGGGGAGGCCCTGGCACAAAGTGCCCAGAGAAGCTGTGGCTGCCCCTGGATCCCTGGAAGTGCCCAAGGCCAGGCTTGACGGGGCTTGGAGCAACCTGGGACAGTGGAATTTGTCCCTGCCCATCACAGGGGATGGAATGAGATGGGTTTTAATGTCCCTTCTCACACAAACTATGCTCTATTTCCATGATTTCTGTCTTGTCCTTTCTCTGTGGTGACTCAGCTTTTCTCCTTTGCAACCACCTAAACAAAGCTCTAAAGACCTTACTATGCAACCTTTTTTACCCTCTTTTTGTGCAAAATTTTCTTTTTTTCTTCTTTTCTCATGAAGAAATAAATGAATTATTAAGAGGAAATGGGAATGTTCAAATTTTTCATTCCACAGGAGGGGTGTCTATAGCAAAATTGAAGCTGGAAAATGGGTGACTGCAGAACCTCCAATGTACTTGCTTAGAATAATTTCTAAAACCAAAATAATTTATACGAGTAAAAATACGATAAAATCACTGAACTGAGTACAACAGTAATTCATGTTCATACCACACTCGCAAGAGACTTCTTGCCATTCAATCTTTCCTTAAATTTATTATTTTAAGATGTTTTCTTCAGCTCATCTCTAGAGGAACCACAGATTTTGTACAGCTTGTTTTCCTGACCCATCTCCCTAGAAAATTGCTAGAATTTTCAACTTCCAGTGAAATTTAGTCTCTACTTTTCCTAGAATATATTGTTTAGCCTTTTCCTGACCCAAAATGAATCATCTTCTGTCAGAACTATGTATTGATATGTTTAAAACTAGATTTCTGCTTAAAAGCACTGATGCAGCCTATGCCTGTTGTTCAAAATGTTTTTCCTTTTAGTACTCAGCTTCTCTTCATCACTTTTAAAAGGGCTGTTGAACATTGGCATAAAGGAGTGGTGTTGTTCAACATTTAAAATAAAATATTAGGACAGATATATTTTTGAGCAGCAATTTACGCCTTAATAAAACATTGCGATATTGAAGTTCTGAATAACCTGTAAATAATGGAACCCTCTACCTAGGGGATGATGAAAATATAGAAATATATCAGTGTTTGGTAGCTTTTGGATCAATAGATAATCTTTCCAGCTGTCTCCTGGAGGCTAAATTACTTGGAACAGTAGTGAGGGCGCCTTGGACATGCAACACTTGGTGTTTTAGGAGATTGAGCTCTCCCAGGTATTTTAGCTTACATCTAAAGCAGCAGAGAAAACAGAGGAATGTCTGAAAACAGTGATTCCAAAACATCTTACATAGATTATTGTTGTTAATACAGTTAATGTTAAATTGAAACCCTGAGGTTTTAAATTACGCACTTTCAAGTAAAAGGACAATGATGTTCTCTAACATCACTCCTTTAGGTGTGATGCACACTGGGGTTCTGTCTGTGACATTATGTTGCAGGCCTGCAGTTGCCCCACTTTTTGTGTGTTTCTTGGCACTCCATCCCTTTCTTTTATAGGTTACCATTGTCAGCCTTGCTCATCCGGCATTTTTTTATAACATGCTCAAAGTACTGCCTTTGCTTCTCATACATCTCTAAATGATCCTTACTTTTCAGTGCAAGGATATTCATTACAATACAATCTGTCTTTATAATAAAAATTCTGGTAGTAGCAATTTAATCTGTTTCATGTGCTGAAATTTGAGCTCTGTGATTTCCTTATTAGTGGTACCTGGAATTATTAAAAACTAGCAACACAGTTCCAGTGTGGAGCATCTTCTTCCAAGGTTGACTATATCTCATCTAAAATGCACGAAATCTCTGGGCTGATTGGCCTGACTGTCCTTGGCTTGGTTCTGTGATATTCTCTAGGGTTAGAAAAATGTCCTTTTAAGTACCTCATGCTGATCGGAAGAGTTCCGTAATGAGCAAATCATGGCATGTAAATGTCCTTAATAGTTGTGATACATGTTTGGGGAGTTTAATATTTTACTCGAACAATTTAAACTGTAAACAGAAAAAAAAGGAAGGAGAGGAAAAGGTCTTTGTGAAAAAGAAATCCAGTGCTATACCTTAGCAGAGATCATTCTAGCATTCAGCAGATGCTGACATTTCTTACCATCCTTAAGTGCTTTTTGTTCTAATTTTATTTCATTTCCTAACCAAACAAAGTTGAAGTTCCCTGTATAAACAAGTTCTAGCCTTAATATCATGCAGTTTTACCTGTGAAGCTTTTCATACTTTGCTTAATGTAAATGACTGCAGTCTGTCTCTGTTGTTCAGCTGATACTGTTGGCGCTGGTTGAGGCTGTAGGCATTTTCTGTAGTAACAGAACAGTCAGGTCCTTGACTTCTTCCACTCACCAGACGTGGATGTGTTGAGAAACTACCCAGCTCCTCATGTCAGGTGGCAAATCAAGCTTACAAACACTTGAATATTCTATTCAGGGAGCTGGATCCTACACTGAGTGACCTGGGAGGGAACTGCAGCCTTGGGGTAGAAATGCAGTGGAAGACCCTCTCCTGACCTGGGGGAGTCTGCAGCCAGCACAGCCCCTGGTCAGAGCCTGTGGGAATTGCCTCATCCTGAACTGAGAATGAATCAAATGGGCAAGGAAAAGTTCTAAGAAAATTAGAATGGAAGCAACTCAGACTGAGAAAATTGTTTGAAAATATCTTGAGTACAAGCAGTATGCAAATACTGTTAATGGTCACAAGAAATCAGGGACTTGATTAATATATTCTCCTGTTGCAAAGTTCTCCTCATTACGCCATGAATAGATGTAATTCTGTCCATAGGAACTTGAATACGGATATGTCGGCATTCAAGGAATTCTGTGCATTTCTCCTCCTTCTCCTTTTAACCCAATGCCAGCAGCAATTTTTACTTCCTTTTCATCCCAAAGTATCTTTCTTCCCTTTGCAGAGAAAGATTAACAGAGAAATGGCAAAAGGCTCAATACCAAGCTTTTTCAATTTTTCAGGAAATGAATAAATTCCTTTCTATCCCTTCTAGGAATGAAGGCCAAAAATTTATCACAGAGCAACAATAAAATAAGAGTATTTAAGGACTTAAATAAATAAACTTTAATAAACTTATATTTTCAGCACAGAGCAGATGGTGTTTGACAGACCTGCCTGAAGCTATGTAGCATCACATGCCATGCTAGTTATTTTTCAATAATGTGATTTACTAAACAAATTTCTTTGAAATCATACAGTGAAGAAGGGGGTTTGTAAACAGATTAAAAGGCAGTATCCATTTGATAAGTAACAGGTGAAGGACACTTAAAATTCCTGGATAAGTAAAAAGGGTGCAGAACGGGAGACTTCAGTCGTATTTGTGTGAATTAATAAAATCCTGCCATTGAGAGAGTTTTCCAGCACAGACTGGCTCATCCCATTTAGCATCTCAGGCAGCACGGAGGCACAATTTGGGCAATTGCACACAGCAACGTGGAACAGGCTTTGCTCTGTTTCCGAGGGAGAAGGGACCGGCCAGATGGATATTGACAGTTTGTGCTCTGTGGCCTAAGGGTCGCAGAAGGGTTCCCAGTTGTTTTGTGTTTCACAGTAGGATGTACCCTAAGGGCCACTGTTTATTTAAACACTGTTTATTTAAAAGTGGAGTCACAAAGTTACCGGATAGATTTGAAAGGAGGCTTAGGAGAGGTGCTGGATTTAGGCTGCCATGGGCCTGCTCTCATACATACAAAACATCCAGATTAGGAATGTAAATTACAAACTTTGAGGTCAATCTCAAAATTTCTACTTTTTTTTTTTTTTTTTCTCTAATGCCCAGGAGCCTTTTCCTCTAAATGGTGCAGTTTATCAAATGCTTAATTTATTTAGTGTCACTCTATCCCGTAGCTGACTACCCTGGAAGGATTCCCAAGTTCCTGCTCAAGGACAGCTTTCTGACCCCCTAAGTGAGTGCCAAGCATTAATTGCTTGACCTCACCATGTTGGTGGTGAATACAAAATATATCTGCCCTGCATGAGATCAGTGAAGAGGAATTGTGAACCAGTTGTTTTATTTGAGAGCTGTAAAACACCATCCCTATGTAGTCTTAAGTGTCTTGGTGTTTTCTCTTTGATTATTCACATTGTGTTAATACAGAAATTTTGGCCTGTTTGGTGTATTATTCCCTGATTTTATTACAAATAAGGAAAGAAAAAGTGCCAAACAAAGGTTATCTTTGCCCTAAAAAAAAAGTCTTAACATATCTTCTGTGGTTATGGATTTTTCTAAGCCAGTCCATTAAAGCTTAAACGATGAGAAGGAAGAGAAGAATTTAAAGAATATTAAATAAATTGAAATATTTGACTGGGAAAATAAAGCATCCCAGAACAAGAATGTCACCAAGGAAACTTGGTTCAGCAACTGCACAGCACACAGCTGGAGTAATTTTCTTTTTTTCTAAGTTTTCTTAGAATATAACTCTGCAGTCTAACAAACTAGAACCTGGCTGAGACGGGCTCATGTGGCAGTCCCTGTTGTACCACTCCAACAGTCAGCAGAGGCTTCCTGAACCGAACTTACCTGCCTCAGCTTTATTGCGAAATTTCAGCTTGAAAAACAGGCTCGATTGTGTGCACGTGACAGCTGCTGTCTTGAACAAAATACCAGGGACTGAATTCAGGACATCTAAAACTAAAAGCCTGTGCTGACATTGCTCAGGCTAAAGAGACGTGGTTCTTCAGCTGGGGACCAGAAAACTCAGTCAAAGGATGAAGGCAAGAAAAGTGAGATAAAAATACCAGCGGGTGACACAGATGCCTCCTCTTGTGTGGTAGCAAATGCTTTCTCTCTCTGTTTTCTGGTGTCAATTTGTGTGATTAACTCCAGAATTTGTAATGGATTCTTTTTAGAAAGCTAAGAGGTAAATTTATGTTTTGTATTAAATTCTGGTGGCGCTTGATAATGTTATGTTTGAATTTCTGAATAAAAAAGGGGATGGGTTTTACAGATTTCTAAACGATCATAAAAGCTTTGGCCTCGTGTCATAATTAGAATTACAGGCAATAACAGAAAGCAGGCGTTCTCTGGAATGAATGCCTAAAGCAAAGACTGGAGCAGAGGCCTCTTGCCAATGCAGAGCTGGTGACTGTGCTGCACATGTGAGAGGATATCATTGAAAGGGTATCTTTAATCCCCATCCCACCCCAAAAGTGACTTCTCAATAGCTCCCAGAAACGTGTGCTATTAGGCTCAGCTGGAGAGAGAAAATCACTCTTAATCATATGCAAGGAACAATTCTAAATAGGAGCATTTGAAAACAGCCTTGGGAAGGAAAGGGTACTGCCAGAAAGAATGGAAGATCATTTTGATTCTTGATGAAAAGCTTTCAAACAGAGTTCAATGTGCAAGAGATGTGACAAATCTTTAGAGAAGTAGTTTTCTCTTAAAAGAAAGGTAATACGGCTAACAAAGTCACTTAATGCTTTTTGTGTCATTGAACCTACAAAACCGTATTTTCCCCCACTGGTTATGAGCCACAAAAGGCTTTTTTCCCCCTTTTTAATCTTTGTGAGGAGTTTTGCTTTGAGACTTCCTGCAGGAAAGTGTTTTAAGTGGAATTCTTCTTTATACTGAACCTAATGTCTGCCAATATGATTCCTGTTAGAGGCGTAGGGACCATTTTCCTTCTGTCCTCAAGCTGTGTTGCTGCTTATTATCATGTTTAACATTCCCAGTGCCTGGCAGGATGGAGATTAGAAACTCTTAATATTCATTTTATAGTGAAAGGTCTTGCCAGATTTTTTGGAGTATTAGCTATAATATATGCACATAATTTATTGGTGGAAAAGTTCTGAACTCTCCAGTGAGTCACCTTAATCTTTGTTCTTATCACTTTAGGATTGTTTTAAAATAATCTTCTGTGCCTCCTGCACATAAACACGTTAAAAACATTTCTTTGGAAATAACAACTTGATGGTAGCAAACAAAAAAACTGCAAAAATTTCCTTTGATGAATACTTACTTTTTTTTTTTTTTTTGAAAAGTTTATATTACCTGGAGCATTTTTCTCTAACTCTAAAATTTTGGTTTTTTAACAGACTGGGAGGAAGGAGAAGGGGGACCCGCTCAACATTGCCATTGACAAGATGACCAAGAAAACACGAGACCTTCGGAGACAGGTGAGCCGTGCTTTTGATAACGCTTCTTGATTTTCCGAGGAAATCATTGTTTTCCAACTTCAGACTGGTTTTGCCACACGTGGAGGTATAAAGAATTGGTGTCCTCATTTAGATACTGCCCTACATTGCACATAACATTAAGCAAAGTAGCAGCATTTCCTGAGACAAAAAAAAAGGGAGAAAGAAATGCATTCCAAGCGTAACCCCCGATGGTCTTTCCATGTGGGACGGGAGGCAGATTGTCCAGACCTTCCCTGCCTTGGCAGCCCGAAAACCCCAGTCATAAAAACACTGGCATATGTGCTTATTTGTATTTTATTTGAATACTCACACTGGAGTAACAGGAAAGATGAGCAGGAGATGAAAAAGAAAAATTGTAAGAGGAGAATATTTTTAAAGAGAACTTCTAAGGTAGTGTATTAAATAAAGATCCTATGAAGATACAGAAAGTGATAATAAATAACAATTTTGCCAGAGAGGTGGATGCCCCATCCCTGTAAACACTCAAGGCCAGATTGGATGAGTCTGAGCAACCGGATCTCGTTGAGGATGGCCCTGCCCATGGCACAGGGAAGTGAACCAGGTGACCTTTAAAGGCCCCTTCTAACCCAAAATATCCTATGTTTTTATGAATAACTGCAAAACCTGGTTTAAACCATGAAGTTTGGCTTTCTTATATTACATTTATCATTGTGTTTTATGATAAGAAAGAAAGGTTAATTCAAAAAGCTTGAGATGGAAAAGAAGTAAAAGGAGATTGGCAAGCAAAAGGGAGAAATCTTTAGGCTTCTCTTTACACCTCTAAGTTAAGGCAGGACAGATTGCCTCTTTTGACCTCTTTTTTTCTCCTTTTGAGCTGAACCCAATTCTGCATTTTCTGTAAAAACATAGTAATAATAATAATAATAATAATAGTAATAGTAGTAATGAAAATTCCACCTGGCCTCTTGTGGACATGATCCTAAATCCAGAAAACTGCCAAACTAAGTAAAGATTTAAATGCATCTTCAGATACCTATTTGCAGCATGATAGTTTCGGAAAGAGTGGCCCCTGTAGGCATCTTGCAATTAGTGCTCTGCACTGCTAAAACTCAGCTCATTTCAGCTCTTCCTTAAGCGTCAGCAGACGTGTTTGAAGATCATATTCTCAGAGCTTGTTTTGCCAAATAACAAATCTATTGCGGTGGACTTGCAGACAATATGAATCACTGAGTCTCCTATATAAAGCCTGGCGTCACAGCTGCTAATGACAGGAGAAAGATCTCTGCTGTTCTGACCTCCACATTTGTGGGATCCTCGGCTCTGCAGTGGAGCTGGGACCATGTGTTGCCTCCCACCTCTGTTCTCACTGCTTCAAGGAAGTAGCAGACTAACACATGAGTTAGTTCTGTGTGAGGCTCTCAGCAGTTGCCTGAATTACTCATCCCTGAAGCCAAATTTACTCCGAAACGTGATACAAAAATGGCACCTTTCTTAATAAGCTGTGTGCTTCTCATGTGTATTCACCCCCGTGGAATGCTCAGCCTCAGAGAGGCTGGAACTCGGGATGTGGGTAACGTGAAGCACAGATACTCTGTTTTTCTGCGTGGAGATGAAGCTTTTAATACAGTTTCTGATATTTATGGAAGTTAATCATGTAGGTATAATGTTTATTAAATTGTGGCAGTTGCTAGTAAACTAATCAAGATTAAATCATAATTGTGCTGGGTTTTGCACAAACATAGAGGAAGATGGAGTCTGCTTTCGACAATGTGCATTCTGACTGTAAATCACAATCCTTCAGAATCATAATCAATGTTCTGCTTCACCACATGAATATAATCAGCAGTGTACCTGTATGTGTCTGCCCAGAGCTGCCTGTGCACGCCCTGCTAAATTTCCAAAAGTGACAGTGTCACCGAGGGCTTGATTTAATGGCTGGGGAGAGAGGCCTGAAGATTCAGAGGAAATGAGCTGCAGTGGAGATTACAGAGTTCCACTATTTCAGTCTTCCTGTTTTGGGCTAAATCATTGGAGAGACAGCCAGCTTTCAATATCATCATGCCTTTTGTGTTTAATGAATCCCTTTTAAAACTTGCTTCTCGGACTTCAGAAGTTTAATGTTAACACCATAAAACTAGATAACCTACAACAGACGTTTGGTGATGATAAAATTTGTTTTTGTTTTTGTTTTTTCAATTGGTAGTCAGGCTCCTTTGTAAGTCTTCAGTAATCACCCATCTAAGACTGATTTTTCATTTTCTCCCCAGGTTAGTTAGCTCTTTCTTTCTGAGATTTGATTTCATTATCTGCAGAACATGCAGACATGGGAAATGATTGTGGATGGAATACGTGATGCTAAAATTCCGCCTCACAATTCACAGTAACTTGAATATTTCTTATTCTGGTGGAATTACATCTTTTAAACTCTTCTGGCAATTGGGAAACTATTATGGGGATGTAATTATATGTCTTACTATAAACTGCCAGTAGGAACATGAACCTAAGTCAGACTGAGCAAGTTCCTGGAAGCAGACACATCTCACCATCCCATGGCTTACTGCTGCCATTCCTTACTGGATTTCATAGAATCACAGGACGGTTTGGGTTGGAAGAGACCTTAACATCCATCTCTATCCAACCTCCTGCCAAGGGCCACCTTCCACTGGACCAGGGTGCTCCAAGCCCCATCCAGCCTGGCCTTGGGCACTTCCAGGGATCCAGGGGCAGCCGCAGCTTCTCTGGGCACCCTGTGCTAGGGCCTCCGCACTCTCACAGGGAAGAATTTCTTCCTAAAATCTATCCCAGGCTCCTCAGTACAATAAAAATAAGGAGCTACTGGAGAAGGTCCAGAAGAGGCCACAAAGATGATGAAGGGTCTGGAGCATCCCCCTTATGAGGAGGGTACTGTGGAAGTTGGGGCTGTTTAGTCTGGAAAAGAGAAGAATAAGAGAGATCTCACCAATCCATATGAAGATTTCCAAGACAGAGATCACAGAATGGTGCCAGACTCCTTTCAGTAGTGCCCAGCGACAGGACAAGGACTAAAGGCCATAAACTAAAACACAAGAAGTTCCACCTCAACATGAGGAAGAACTTTATGTTGAGTGTGGCAGAGCACTGGAACAGCTGCCTGAGGAAGCCATGGAGTCTTCCTCTCTGGAGACATTCCAAACCCACCGGGACATGTTCCTGTGTCACCTGCTCCAGGTGACACTGCCTTGGCAGGGGTGTTGGACTTCATGATCTCCAGAGGTCCCTTCCAACCCTAAAAATTCTGTGATTCTGTAACCCTGCCCTCTGCCAGTGTAAAGCCATTCTTGCTGTCCTGTCACTCCATGCCCTTTCCAAAAGTCCCTCTCCAGCTCTCTTGAAGCCCCTTTAGGCACAGGAACGTGCTGGAAGATCTGGTAGCCTTCTCTTCTCCAGGCTGAACAGCCCCAACTTGCCAGCCTTTCATTTTGGACAAGCTGGAGAAAGCACTGGATCTGATAAAAAAGTTGTGCCAATTGGCAAGTTTTGGGATCTTCTTTACCTGCTGGTATGCAAGTCTGTAGTTTAAAAAAAAAAAAAAAAAGGAAAAAAAAGAAAAAAAGACGAATCCTAAAAACTAAACAAGGGCATCTTCCCCTGTGTGGTGCAGCAAGCCAGGCCAGCAGCGGGTGCTGGTTCATGCCAGTTCTTTTGTTTGTTTGTTCTTCCTCCATAGGAGGAAAGGGAAATACCAACCCTGGAGTTTCAATGCTACGGGGAATCCCAAGGCAGCAGGCACAGCCGGCATGCCGAGCATTGCAGCTCCGTGCTGACACTGAGAGAGGGAGAAGCAGGAAGGACAGAAGGACACACCAGAGGGTTTGGTCACAGCACCTGGAGGCCCAGCACGGCCCGGAGCAGCGTGCTGTCACCACCACTGCTGTCCCACCTGCAGGGCCCTGCTGCCATCCCCCTGTCCTGTTCCAGCTGATCAGCTGTTGTGGTGACTGAACCAACCACAGTAATGCCCAGGGACCACATAGCCCAGATAAAGAGGTTTGGTGGGCTGGCTCCAGAGGTTAAATGCTCCTCTGTGAGAATGGCTTCTCCCATTGAATTCCTGTGACCTGATGTAGGCTCGGTCTGTCTGATTGACAGTGGGCAGACACCCCTTGTATCTCCTAGGAAAAGGCAGCCAAATCTGTCCTACCCCTCCCTTCTCCCTGTAGGTCATTGCTATGTCATCCCTGCCTCCTTTTCTGTACCCCTTTTAAGTCCACCGTGGCTGGAATTTCACCCTCTTAGCGTCCAGACCCCTTTGAGGGAGTTTCTACAATAAACCCTTGAAATATCGACTGAAGGGCGGCCTCTCTCACTGATCTCTGGTCATGCTTGGGCAATCCATAAGCCCCGGGCACGCGTGGCTCCATGCCTTCCACCGCCCGGGCGAGGGAGCTGCCAGCGAGGCACACAGTGCCACAGAGTGTCCTCCTCTCTGTTGGGCACCTCTGGGCAAGCTGCAGCTCTCCTGGCCCGTCCAGCACGCCGATGTACTGGTACAATCAGCTGAGCTGCTCCATTCTGCACGAGCCACTCGAGCTGGAATAACCAAAACCATTAGTTTTGCCTTAAAGAGCAGCTATCTGTGCTGCCATTAACACAGCAGCCTGCCTGCACTATTTCATTTTTGCCCATTCAAGACTTCCTGTGCCTCCAAGTGGAAAGAATTGGACAGAAATAAGATTTTCTTTCACCAGCAATTCTCAGTTTGTACTGGAAATTATGCTCTCATACAGCCGTTAAGGAGAACTCATCCAACTCCTACAGACTGAGGTTTATGTTATTACTAGAGCTGCTTAAAAATACTGCATGAAATAAATACTCCACAGAAAATTATAATTTTCTTGAAAACTGGAAAACTTCCAGAAATTATCCAGAGGTTTAATTTTGAAAATTTAAAAAATAATGATTTCATTATATAATAATAATATAAAAATAATATAATCATATTAAAAGTTATTATGATGTTTTATTATTAAAAT
>VWPU01010966.1:0-43040 GCA_013398955.1 Callaeas wilsoni
CATTTCAGCATCCACACTCCTCATGTTGTGCAGGGCCATTGGAAGAGTGCAGGCACTGATCTGTGCAGCCACGGATCTTTGGGGAGGGCAGGAAAGGGCTTCCTGGCAGGCTTCCATGGAATGGCTCCGCAAAGTAATTCTGAAAATAATATAGAGACTTAAATTCTTCTTTGTCTTCTCTCTGTGACACCTAATAAAGGGCTGCACAGGTTATTATCCTCCTGTCAAAAAGTCATTTGCTAGAGGAGCCAGGGCCCTTCTCTTTCCACAGCAGTGAGTGAGATCCTGGCCTCAGCATTGTTTAGAGAGGCAGTGCACTGTCTACAGTCAGGCGTGTTAGAGCAAAGGGGATTTTCCTCAGCATTTTCCTGTGCTTCCTCTCATTTTTGCAGGCCATGTTTTGGTTGGGTCAACAGTTGCCAGTTGCTTCCTCCAGAGTCCGTTGTGACACTGTATTTCCACTTCCTTTCACACCAACAATTCGTACTCAGAAGGATGAACTTGAAGATTTTATGTCTGACTTTACACTTCACTACCTTTGATTACTGATCTGTCTCCAGATTTCGAGTGTTCCTAGTTTATTTCAAAAGGAATTATTTTGAATTCTTGACAGTCCAGAGCAGTTAGCCCAAATTTTTTAATACTCTAGTGATCCAGAGAGATCATTAACAGAATTTTAGCCCCATATTGCAGACAATTTTACATGGCCCCCAATAGCACACCCAGCTGTTTGAGGCATAAACCTTTGTTTTGCTGGAACCAATAATTCTATTTCTGAATTTGCAATTGCACATTCACTCATTTCAAGCTAGATAAGCCTGCCCATCCCATGTGCTTATCCTCAGGAAGTATGGAAATGTATTCAATTTGGATTTGTGTATATTCAGCCTTGGGAAGGCTTGGATCTTACGTGTGCAGATAATGTAAGTCTATTTCAGGGATAAAGGAAAGGAAATATCTATTCTTTTTTTATTCACATGGCAAGAGGAATAGTGTGCCTTTGCTCCAGTTGAAGACATTCATTACCTGAAATGTTAAGAATTCAAGGGCTGTAGCTTTTTACTCATTTTTAGATAATAGTGATTGGATGTATTACCAAGAAGCACGACCATGGAATTCCAGCAACCATTTAGTTTCTATGTGCCACTGACTTGTCTGAGAACAATGTGAGGAAACAATTTGAGGAAAAAATTCCACAAATTAGTAAATGCTGTGTGAAAAAACCCTGAATTCTACTACACTGCTAAAAAGAGAATTGGCTCCCTCAGCTGCGAATCATCCCAGTACTGAAGAGTTTGCTTCTTTGGAGGATGTGACACCCAACAGAATTTCTTTCCTAAAAGTGGCAAATTCTTTGACTGGAAGTCCAGTTTCAGGAAACTGGCATGTAAATTTGATTTCTTTCTTCACTTTTTAAACACAGTGTTCATTGTTCTTCTTCCAGCCTTCTCTCTTCCTTCACAACTGTGTGAGATGGGTGCTCACTGCATTGTGTATGCTAGGCAGGAGTAGATTGCTTTTACTTCCAGTTTAAATACAGTAATGATTCAGGGTTGGTTGGATGCTGATTAGAGATGAAAATTTATGGAGGGCTGAGGAAAGAAGAAATACTTGCAGTAGGTTTGGACTCCTTTTCAGCTTCTGACTGCTCCTAGCAGTATTTAAGCTACAGGTAACAATGTGGGAATCGAGTACTGCCATGAGTGTTGGTCTTTTTCGTATCTGTTAAATGGCAATGTGAGGATGTTTTTCCTTCTCTTGTCAATTCTGTGATTTCCTTGTCTTTGCTTCATGCTGCCTGGAGTAGAACCCAACTCTTTGGGCCTTATCCCAGGTAAGATGGTAATTCTTCTGGAATTTGTTTTATGAAGGAGAAACCACGTTGTCTGTATCAGTCTGCATGCACTGTACCATTTCCCTGGAAGCCTCACCTGCTCTCTTTCCATCTCCACACAGTTTGCTGGAGAAGATTGAGCAGGAAACTTGGCGGGAGACTGGAATCTCTTTTGTCACATCCGTCACTCGTCTCATGGAGCGTCTGCTCGACTACAGGTATCTGGCACCAGCAATGACATGTTCTAAGCATCAGAAGTCATGGTACCAAATTCCTACAGGGAATATTTTTATTGAATATCAAGCTGCATGCATGCAAGCCAACTCATCACTGCTGGCTTCTGAGCAAACATCCCAGATCCTCATCTCTAGGGACCTTATTCTCATTCTTGTGTGCTCATTCCTGATAGTTTTGTACTGAGGTTTATTTGGGTTGCTAAAACATTAATTCCTTCTGTCACTGAAATGATCTCACCTAATTCAGCAAAACAGACGTTAAATGCAAGAGTGATCCCCAAAGCCTCACTGAACCAAGGTGTGCTGAATGCCTCATCCAGGGCTGCAGGGCTGGAGAACTTCCATCTGGGAACTCTGACATGTCACCTGGTGGCTCATGAGCAGGATTTCACTATAAATTAGGCAGCCTTGGTTTAGTTTTGAACTGAAGTTTGCAGGACTGTTGTGTCAATGCAGCTGAGCTTTGACTTCGTTAGAAGGAAATATTTTAACTTTAGATTTATATATACACACACACTCAGAGGGGTTTTTTTTAATAATAGACAATTTGAACCTATATAGAACTGCCCCAGATATTTCTATCTTTAGCCTACTGACAAGAGTTCAAATAGCTTTTTCTTCTGCTGCTGCTCATTAGAGGTGAAACCCTCTGACTAGGCTGGGTGTTCTGCAGTCCCAAATCCTTTTCTGTGCTTTTTAGTTCGCTTTTTTTGTTATCCCTACCACCTTGATCCAATCTCCTGGTTTTTTCCTGGCAACAACTTCTCTACAACTACTGTGCACAACCAGGTACTGGAGACGTGTTTAAAGGGAACGCAGGGGAGCCGTTTGGGGTTTTTTGGGGGGCAGGGTGGAGAGTGTCGTGTGGTTTTGGTTTCTGCTTTTTGTTTTTTAATCATAAGCAGCTGCCAGCAAGGCGGCTTTGACACACATAGACATTTCCATGCTTAACTGAGAAACCCATACCAGTTTTTAATTGATTTTCATTCTGCAGCAGATTTGTCATTCCCAGAACAGAAGAGGGAACTGCCATGTGGCTTTGGAATTTGGAAATACGCAGGCATCTCTTAGAGTCCAGCTGCCAGTCAGTAGCTGTAGTTATTCTCAAGATAGTTTGCTGTGTCACTGCTTTAAAAATTTAATCTCTTGTACTGTTTGAATAGAAATAATTTCTAAAATATTCCAGAAACTAAAGATAAATTTTGTCATTTAACTTATCTATGCAAAAGTTAGAAATCTAGTCTAAATCCCTCAGGTTGTATCCTTGTGTGCCACACCACACTGCAGAGCTGCATTTATAGAAGCCAACCCTTTGACTAGGACCAAATGTTTACATCTGGATAAATAAGAGATTTTTGCTTTTATAGTCGATCTTGCATTCAGATTATTTTTGACCACTATTATCTGATTTTTGTTCAGATTCTTGTAAGAAATGAAAGAACAGTCATTTTAGATGCAGACTTGTAAGGGGACACTCAGTTCTCAAAACATTCGAGCCACAATATGGAAATATTTCTTAGAGGAACTCTGTAAAATGAAGTATATGATTATCTGTTGTTTGTCCTCCAGGGAAACTCTGGAAGATAAGATAGCTTCAAATTTCTTTTAAAAGGACTGTTTTTGCAGATGTTTGTTTCAACATTGCTCTGCTTTCTTAGGGACTGTATGAAAGGAGATGAAACAGAAAACAAGAAAATCGGCTGCACTGTTAACCTTATGGTAAAGATGTTTCCTTTGTCTCTTTGTGATACTGTGCAATGTTGCTGAAACTGGGAAAGGCTGGGATGGGAATCTGTGTCAGGCAAGTGTAGCTTCAGAATCCAAGCACTGGGGTGACAGAAGAGAATGATGAGAATTGTGAGGATCCTCTGGAGGCCTCTGGCCCAACTCGCTGCTTTATTAAAGCAGGGCCAGATAGGTCAGGCTCCTCAGGGCTGTGTCCAGCTGACTTCTGTGTATCCCTGCCACACAGGTTCTGCAACCTCTCTCAACTCTTCTTTCAGCTTTTGACTACCTTCATCTTGAAAAAAAATCATGCCATGATAAAATTAGTGGGTTAGATCAGTGTGAATGTGAAAAGAATTATTACTTGTCTTTCCCACTAAGAATATGTTCTCTTTTCAATAACTTTGCACATGCACAGATGCTGCTGAGTGCTTGAATGGAGAGTCTCAAGAGTAACAACTCTGTTTTTTCTTTCACAGAATTTCTACAAATCTGAGATTAACAAGGAGGAGATGTACATCCGCTATATCCACAAGCTGTGTGACATGCACCTGCAGGCTGAGAATTACACAGGTGAGGGAGGCGTTCCATGGAGTCTACTTGAAGTCCTCATGACAGTTTTTAACTCTCCCAATGTTATATAATATCTGGTTCATTCTTTTGGAAGAAATTTGCATGAATCAGTTATGGCAGTTGGGAAGGCACGAAGCCGAGGCCCAGCTCCTTCCCCCAAGTTAAATACTGTCTGTTTATGCCCACACTACCACGTGATTATTGCATTGCACTCCAGATTTTACATTATAGTGTTCTTTGAAGAAGATGGATTAAAAAAAAAAATCACAACATTGGAATGAAATTTAGAGGAAGATTAGCAAAACCACCATGATATTATCACTTGTCATATTTCCTTGCCTTGCAGTGCTGAGGGAGCACTTGGAACACGTACAGAATAATGCTGTGTTGTCCAAGCTCTGTTTACAGCTGCAGGCCCCAAATCTAGTTACAGATCTGAACATCTGACTGTGCATTTAAACCACATAGCTGGTAAAAAGAAACTTGACAGATTTGTACCTAAAAATTATGTGCTTCTATTCTAAGTAATTGAATAATTTAATGGTCCCCTAAGACTTGAGTTTTTTTCTCAAACTATAAATCAGAAATCAATGACTGTTTCAGCAGCAGGTCTGTGACCTTTCAGTATTGGCTGTGTTTATTTGCTGTCATTGATTCAGTGTTCCATAACTGCCTTTCCTGCAGAGGCTGCATTCACTTTGCTTTTGTACTGTGAGTTGCTTCAATGGGAGGACAGACCTCTGAGAGAGTTCCTGCATTACCCATCTCAGTCAGAGTGGCAACGTAAGGAAGGTCTGTGCCGTAAGATTATCCATTACTTCAACAAAGGGAAGGTATGCCAACTTCTTCTCTCTTCCAGCAGCTTCCTTCCCTTTTCCTGACTGACTTAGGGCTTGCAAGCCGTCATCTCAGTTCAGTAGTCTGGAAGTAAATTTGTATCAAAGGGGTTTAGAACATGACAAATTGGCTTTCTGGACAAAAAAATAGATGAGAAGAGATATTTCATTATGCATGGCATTTGGAACGGGTAAGGGTGGCCAACACGACAAACACCAAAACATTTTTAAACCTTTAAACCAAGGCTTGGATCAGCTGATTGGCAGAATGCCAGTTCCTCAGCTTTTGGGGGGTGGGATTGCATTTTGTAGCTGTCTGTGCAAACTGCTGTGCTATGACTCACTTGAGGGCTTGTTTTGTGCTTAACCTACACAAGGAAATGGCAGGCAAAGTGCTGTAGGGGTCTCTTTATTGAAAAAGATTTAAGTCCTTTCAGTGTCACTTATTTTAAAGTGATTTTCAATTAAAGTGCAGTTCCATCCACTGCACAAGAAGAAAATCAATCCATTTCAATTTCATATATTGAGTATGGGTTTTCTGCAGTTAATTTTTTTTTTTTCAATTACTGCAGAGGTAGATGTTTTAGTCCCTTGTCTTGGCGTTTGAGGAACATTTCAGAGGCAAACCTTAAAAGTGACATCATCTGTTAGAGTATTTTCAAATTTTTCCCATCTCTAGGAAAATTCCTACAGCTTATGTTCTTGGGAGATAACATCTGTGTGCGTGCCTCAGGGTTGATTTTGCCCGTGATGGCAATGACAGTGGCATTAAATACAAATGTGAGTTGATTCATATGAGGCTGCCATTCCAGATAATTCATTCCTAATCCCAGTAACAGGGAGTTGCATATGGCAGAAACATTTTCTATAGAACCTGCAGAAGGAAGTCAGATTCCTGTGTGAAGGAATAAATGGCTCATTTATGTGGAATCGATTAAGATTTTTTCGTGTGTCTGCCAGAGTTGCTCTTTTGTGATAACATTGCATATGGTTCTCTCATTTCAGAAATTTTCAGGGGTTTTCAGGCTGCAGTTAAAAATAAATTACTGGCTTGTGCAAATATTGCAGTACTGTACTGTCTGACTAGACAAAGATGGTAGAGACACTATGGAAAGCAAGTGAGCCTTTATTTTTGACAAAAACAGAGAATCCATATACACAGTGAAGGAGAGTAAAAATTGACTGATGTAATTAGGCTATAAAACTCCTAACAGATTATAGAGTGTTAACCTCTTGAGGTTTTCTCCCCACTGGATGTTTTTGGAGTTACTTGATTTGTGTTTTAATCCTCCTTTATTACAAATGGTAGCTGAATGATTAAATAATCCATTTAAGCAGCGTGTACGTCACTCAGACTGTGGAAGTGAAAGATTCTGAGAAGCCAAATCCTCCTTTTCAGCACTCTTGCTGTGTGACAGGGAGCAGCTCAGGGAATGGAAGAAACCTGCTTCCCTCTACTTGTGTCTGACAGCTTCTTTCTGCACTATCCTGAGATGGTCCCTCCTGAGGTCCTGCAGAGTGGGATTTGTTGTTGTCCTTCAGTTGCACTTCCAGAGTTCCATTTCTCATGCTGCTCATGGCCTCTTCCACCAAGTGAGGGTGTCAAGGCAGAGCGTAAAGGGTGTAAAAATCCTGCATTTGTTTATAGGAAGATTTTCTCAGCACAGGAATGGGAGGAAAACTGGCCACAAGGGTGTCTTGTGACATGCCAGTGGCACAGCCCGTGGCAGGCCTGGGTGCAGAACTGAGTGACTCCCACCCCCAGCAGCGTCGGCAGCAGCCCTGTGCTGGGAAGGAATGTGGTGTTCCAAAGCCCTTCTAGCCTTCACTGGTCATGTGCCCCTTCTTGCTGATTTCTGCTAGGCTGTGAATTGGTTTCTGCCTCAGCTGGCAGCATGTGCAAGTACATAACTTAAAATAAAGATATTTTTAACCCACAGTTACAATTTTGTCCGTTAAAACTCAAAAGTTCTCTAGTTGAAGACATCTGTGAATGGAACAGTTTGAACCCGACTGATCGTGTTTCTGCACAGCAATAGCTTGGAAACTACCCAACTCCTTTCTGTCCAGTTCACTGCTTGATTTATTAACTGACAATTCTGACCAGCTCCCACCTCGGCACTGCAGTGTCTGCTCTCCTTAGTGCCAGCCAAGTGCACACAGAGACCCAGAGCAGTGTTCCCAAAGCACTTCGGTTTTGATCATATGCTCCATACCTAACACTTGAAATCATTTCTCTTGTGTACTCTCATGGGAATCATTTCCAAAAGAAATCTGCATGTTGGGATGTGGGTAGATAACGGCTGGCATTCAGAAGGGTTGATTGTCTCTACCTCTGCCCCCTTGTGTGCAGTCAGCTGAGAGTTGCTGGTGCCATAGGAGAAAGCTCCAATAAATGTCCTATGAATGTGACTTTCAAGTAATACACAACATGCAAACACATCAGAGGTCAGCAAAACAGAAAACACAAATGAGGGAAGCTACCAGTGGAGACATCAGGAAGTTATTTGAAGAGGGAAGTGATGGAAGTGTCACATGGAATTACACATTAAATATCTGTACTGGGAAGATGTTACTCATTAACATCACAGATTTTAAAACTGAAGCTCCAGTGACTTGGATATCCATTCACTCCTTTTCCTTTCAAATATCTACAAACCCTTTTCTCTTTAAGAAGTTACCTGTGTATTGTTTTTCTTCACTTCTCTATCTCGTCTTGTATCTGCAGAATACTCAGGTAGCACAGTGGAATTTCTTGGTGTGGAAACTGAAACAAAGAGAGAGCCTGAATTAGGATGACAGGAATGGTATCAAGGTACATGTAGAAGAGGTAGTATAAAGAGAAATCAGATGTGGTTACATGCTGTTAATTTAATTGACATCAGAAAAGGAGCTTGAAAAGGTTACATCCCTCAGATCACCTGGAGGGAAAACAGCCAGCGAGCTTTCTGCTTCTGTCCAGAGCACAGATTAGAGAGTTAGGTAGGCTTTAGTCACAGCATCCCATCTGGAAGTAAGACTGCTCACACTCTCTGTGGAAAAAAAGCCATTTATTCCTGGCGAGATGTTTTATAAGAGACTTTTCTTTTCCATCCTTTCAAGTGAACACAGATCAGCTGAGGACTGTAAATCTATGTATATCTCTGTGAAGAATGTTGCAACCTATAAAAAATGCTGTGGTGTTTGAGTTTGCAAATACAAACACTTAACTGACTGTTATTGATCTCAATTCAGTGCATCAGTTTGTGTGTCATGGACTTGGACAACCCACGGCAAAAATCCTGTTAATTTGAGATCACAAATACCTCAGTAATATTCAGAGTAGTCAAGAAACTGGTCTTTCAGTTCCTTTCCTGTTGTATCTATTGTTTTGATCCTAATAAATCTCAGGCCTCCCATTCTCCCAAACTACAAATACTATCAGAATATCCAAATTGATTCTGATACAATTTTTTACTTAGCAAATTTTTATTGAAGTTTTTGTAATTAACTGAAGAGTTGTAGTGAGGAAGAGTGGTAGTAAGGAGAGAACAGACACTACAAATGTGGGCTTAAAGGGAAACACTGTAAAGTACCTCATACATTAAATCAAACAGTGTAGAGATTCACTTTTTACATGCAGGTTCATGTAACCACAAAAACTATTTCCATATTGAGTGCTAAGATTTTACGTAATTGCTTTTAATGACTGTTACCAAGAATTTACAATATTGCTATTAATATTCTTAAAACTTAAGGTGATAGTCTAACTCACACATTAATTTTGTTTTCACTACAGCAGGGTGCCATGTAAAACAACTGGCAAATTAGCCCAGTAATGCATAATAACACTTAATCCAGTAAAGGTTCAACTGAGACCTTGGTGTTCTAAATCCTTTACCATAAGCATGGTAAGAAACAGCCACTCCCCCAAAAGGCTTCCAGTCTGTGCAGGTAAAAGGTGATGGAAGAGGAGATTTCAGTGTAAAACAAGCTCTCCAAAAGGCCACTTGAGGTAACAGGAGAGTCTTTCTCTCAGTGTGGGTCTGCCCAAAGTGGGTCTCTCCCTCCTGACCTCTGGGATGATGACCGTTGTGTGCTAGGAGAGGTTTATTGTGTGGGATTGGGAGCTGAAGAAATGAGTGTGGCTTTCTGAATATGGGTATTGACTCACTGCAGTAACGCAGGTCAGTTCTGAGGATGTTTTGTCTGTGTATTGGAGTGTTCCCACTGCCTGACAGTTTCTGCTTTCAGTGGGAAGGAGCAGCCTGAGAAGGGGAGCACTTTGCTGGGGAGCCGAGCCCTGATTCTGTACTCCAGGGAGTTGTAGTGCAGGAAGCAAAGGAGCTGTTGAGGGTGGGTTGAAGGGGTGTCTAGCAAGAAGAAAAATTGTTAGTTTTATTATCTTTCTCCAGATAAGTTCCCAGTCTCATAAATGAACTGTCAGAACAAGCAGTACGTGTGTGTAATTTCCACGGAACATATGCTTCTGTTCCCATCTTTTAGAAGGAACTGATCTGCCATTTAATGGAAATGGTTTCATCGCATTGCATTTTCACATCTAATCTCTGCCATTTCATACCAAATGAATTCCCAGAATTGAGTTTCCATATTCCTCTCAGCTGAGCTGGCAGTAGCATTGTGTTTGCTGTGAGTGTGATTTGCTTTGGCCCCGCAGAGCTGGGAGTTCGGCATCCCGCTGTGCCGAGAGCTGGCCATCCAGTACGAGAGTCTCTATGATTACCAGAGCCTCAGCTGGATCCGGGTAAGTGGCAGCACTTTCTCTCCTTGCAGACTCTTATATCATTCCCCAGAGCATTTTGCTGAATTTAAAAAATAATCACATTCTTTATAGAGCTCCATGCATTCACAGTGACTCCTTGCCATTGATTCATATTGATGACTTTGCAGGTCTGCTGAAATAATTCCAAAGTCTGGTAGCGGTAAAATCCCGTGAGTATATGGAGACAGCACACACACAGACAGGAGCTGGGCTTGCTATTGCAATGGCATATTTGCATACATTTTTGCATAAAATATCCTATTTTTTAATACATATTCCATTTTAATTCCAAAAGAATCAAGGACGGCTTGTGCCTCAGTGAGATAAGATGAACAAGACAGAGAGAATGAAGAAGGCAAATGTTTATCAGTTTACAAGGATCTGGTCCTCTGGTACAACCAAACACGTGATGAAATCAGGGCACATTTGCAGCATCGTGCTCTAATCAGAAAAAGCTGAAGTTCCTGTTGTTATTTAAAAACTTTCTGAATGTGAAAATAGTTCATCTCCTCCTGTCCCCTGGGGTAGCATACCTGTATCCAAATTTGAGATTTATGCTGCATGGATATACGCAGTAGTTTAAATTATCTTTTTAAAACTCCAGTTTATTTTTATCTGAAGACACCTGTCTAACAAGGTCTGATAAATTGCACTTCTGAGAACCTGTTTCCTCCAAAGTGGCCCCGCAGAGAGCACGTGACCAGCTTGGCTGTGCACTCTCTGTGCCATTCACATCACCACCACGTTCCTTGATGCTTCCTGCAATGACTTTGGGACCTTGTCCTTTCTGGAAAAGGAGTTAATGTGTGTGGGAACTGAGCACAAACTGGGATGCAGTATTGCCAGTTAGGGTTCCTTGCAGTGGAAGCAATGGTGTCAAACTGGTTCTTCTCTTTGAAGAGCCATCTTTTTGCTACGGTGAAATTCCTGTGAGCCTTTCAACTGAGGTTTGGTTTGCCAAAGGGTCTGGAAATCCCACTCTTGATCTGTGTTGGCACAGTGCCACAAAACTAGTTATTGGAACTAGAGAAAAGTTCTTTCCCTCTTTACAACCGCCTTTTTCTTCCATGTTAAACCTTCTGGTGCACAGAGCTGTAGAAGATTTCATTTTGTTTCATCCTTTTTCATGCCACTCAATTCAATTAAGGCAAACTCAATTAGATGTAATTTTCCAGGCAGTGGTATGGATTTTGATCTGTAGGAGAGAATAGGACACTGTGAGCCAGGCAACGTGGGTCTTAAATCAGCTTTACCATTAATTCTGCAATGCAAAGAAAATTACATGCAAGACCTGTTTAATTTAAAATAAGATAAACCAGGAAAAATTAATATGTCATTTCCCAAAATGTAAAATGAGTATGGTGATATTCTAGTCTGTTGCACCACGTAGACCGGTTTAATTAATAATTTTTATCTTTAACAGAATTTTGGTCTTTTCATAAAAAATTGTGGGGGCAAAAGAGTAATGTGATATTTTAATGAGTCTTCAGATGTTAATGTTTTAAGTGCAGCTTTAAGGGTCTGATAGCAGTTATCTCTTTCCTCCACAGAAAATGGAAGCTACCTATTATGACAATATCATGGAACAGCAGCGCTTAGAACCGGAGTTTTTCAGAGTTGGTTTTTATGGTCGAAAATTCCCATTTTTCCTGCGGGTAAGCCAAACTTATACAGGATATGACAAAGTGACCAGGCTCAGAGTAGCTGTTAAGCCTTTGTATTTTTGTTTTGGAGATATGATGTCTACCATTCAGGATATTTTTTTACGCCTGCACAAATAAAAACAGCTTTCTGGCTGAACTGAAGGATGTGGTCCACTGGGAATGTTCTTGGGAACAGACATCAGAAATTTGACTCACGCCGCTGTGAATTTTTGATGATCTGCAGATGCAGCACAAATTGCCTCTATATTAAGCAAAACGCTGTATTGCAGCAATGTTGGGTCATTACAACTAATTTTCATCATCTCAAATTATCACACTTTAAAAAAAGTCTCACTTGACAGAATTCTAATCCCAGCCTGATGACTCTTATGCTATGTGCAAGTGAAAATTTCCTCTCTTCAAAAAAAAGCCAAACAGCTTCTTTGGACATGTCCTCACTTGGAGCTCATTGTCTGCTGGTGTACCAATCCATTTAAAATTTGGATTTTCTTCTCTTCTTAATGAGGAATCAAACTTTAAATGGATATTTGTTTATACAATGTCTTGTTGCTAGTTTAGAGCAAGGAAGGAATGTAATCTGACAAGTGCTCCAAGAGCTGCCTGCAAATTGATGGCAGATGCCATCGAATGTGACAGGACAAGGTAGCTGGGAGCTTTCAAGGACTGGAGGTGCACAGCTTGTGTTCTCTTTGAAGGAATCTTTTGACAAGAGGTGGCACCATTCAGGGTACGCAGGATGAAGCCATACAATGCCAAGCCATTTTGAAAGCTGCCCTCTTAAACTTCCCTCTGATTATGAAGTTGTTTGTTGTTGTTTTTTTTAACAAGGATTTCAACGCTGAGGTTTAATAACAGTCTTTTACTGGAAACACAGGCAGGGGTAATAAAGGCAAGTTGAAATTAGTCAAGGAGAAGAAACACCAGTGGATAAAGGGTGGTGGCTTCATGTTATTTGAAGGTGAACAGTGCCAGAATCAGAGAATCACAGAATCATTTAGGCTGGAAAAGACCTCCAAGATCATCCATCCAACTGCTGACCAATAATCACCTTCTCAACCAGACCATGGCACCAAGTGCTACATCCGGTTGTTTCTTGAACACCTCCAGGGATGGTGATTTCATCACCCCCCTGGGCAGCCCCTTCCAATGCCTGACAACCCTTTCCATGAAGAAATTCTTCCTCATGTCCAACCTGAATGTCCCCTGGTGCAGCTTGAGGCTGTTTCTTCTTCTCCTGTCACTCCCTGGGAGCAGAGCCAGACCCCCACTGGCTGCACCCTCCTGGCAGGGAGCTCTAGAGGGTGAGAAGGTCCCCCTGAGCCTCCTTTTCTCCTGTCTGAGCCCCTCCTCCCTCAGCTGCTCCTCACAGAATTTAGAATGCAGCAGCCTGAAGCATTGTGTAAAACACCCCTGCAGAGGAATCCAAGGAAAGGACAGGTGCTGCAGTATGAACCAGGAGCTGCCCTTTCGTGAAGCTCTCCAGAGAAAACTGAAAATTCCATTTTTTTGATATCTAACAACAAATGTTTCAGCAAGTGAGCGACAACAAAGTCATCATGGTCACAAGCATCTGAAGTACTGTCAGTGACTCAAGCTCAGCTTTTTATCTCGAGGATCTTCACTTTTAGCTGGGATCCTGCATGGCCGAGGTGTTTGACACTGCTGGAGTTTCCTGTGCTCAGCCCTGACTCTTTGCAAAGTGCTGTAACGACGTGGATCCCTGGCTGGAGACGTTACCAGCGAACACGAGCGTACATAATTATAATCCTTGTTAATTCTGCAATTATATTTGGTAGCAGTACTTCTGATAGCAGATTACTAATGTAGCAATCTCATTAAAAGTCATCCTCCTCCTTTCTCTCCCTAATGATCCATACAGCACACACATTGTGGAGCACAGACTAAGCCCATTAGCAGTCACATCAGCATGGATCACACTGTAAAGAGATTGGAAGCAGCTATTCTAGAGAAGAAAAAGATTTACATGGATTTAAAATCTTCAAATGGATACGGGAGTGATTTAAAGTGATCAAATAACTCCAAGGCCTTTTCTCACATATTCTTCTATTGCTGTATAGCTTAAGACAGAAAATAACCACTTCTTTCTACATCTTTGATTTTTGAAGACCCTTTGTCTAGAAAAGTCATTGTTCATGTTTCTATGAATTCTGCATCTATTTCTAGCCTTCCTACATAAGTAAATTTAAATTAAAACTGTCCATGTCTTCCATCTACCAGAAGTTCAAGTAAGGCCTGACAAGCCATGTTTTGAGATCTTGTCTTGGCATCTGTCTGAAAAGTCTTATTAAATTTAGCTTTGAGGTGTTTTCAGGGCATTATTTTTAGAATCACAATAACTTTATTTACAGGCTTGCAGTTTTCTAGATTGCTGCAATCAAAAGCTAAAACAGAGAATACAGTAAGTGTCATGAAGGGATTCACCTTCAAACATGGGCTCACTCCAAATTTAATAATAGCTGCAAAGTTTGAGCATTACAGACTGAACTGTCAGGATTCATCATGTGATTCTTCTCCCAGTCCATTGGTTGCTGTGACTGATGCATACAAAGTGACACATGTCGCAGCCAGAACATGAGATTCTTTCCAGAAAGTTGAAATGCAAAGCCAAAGATAACTGAACTCCTTGGCTGTGTTTTTGATCTGGTTTTGCTACTTTCTCTTTGATTTTGCTACAAGATCAAGAACTGCTTGGCCACATCCTTTTTCCAGAGCAATTAAAAACGCATTATTGAATACACTGCAGCTTCTAAATGCAATACATAAAAGGCTGTTCTTGTTTGTTAAATTGTTTTATAAAGGTGAAAAACCTCCATGTTCTTCTAGTTATCATGTGTATGAGAGTTTAAATTACCAGAGTTAGAGAATTTACCTGCTTTGATTGGTCTTGCACCAGGAGATATTAACACTGATGAAAATTGTGGTTTGTGAGGGTTAAGACACTGGAATACAATCTTCATGACACTGAGGACTTTAGAAATCCTGCTGTTCAGAGTTAGAGATGGCTCAAAAAGCATCCAAGAACTCTGCACAAGTGGTTTAATGCCTCAAGAGTCATATCTAAATGCAGCTTTCCATTATTAGCAGAAATGAAATTTTGTTCATCAAGAGGAAAGTGCTTTTAGGGCCGAAGGGGAATTTGTTAAGTGGCCACTGAGAATTCTTGGTAAAGCTTTTCTGTATTACTGTACTATAGACAGGGGAGTTCCTGAGCATGTATTGTTCAGCATGATCAGGGCTGGGTTGTATGGCTGTGATAATACAGCACTGATTAAACAGTGATTTTTGTGAACAGTTTGTTGCAACTTCTCTCTAAGGAGAACTGATAAAATGATAAACATATATCTCCCTCTGTTCTATGAGATCCTCAGGACTTTTATCCATCTGGTGTAAATTGCATTTGACAGCAGCTTTCTCAGCGTAGAACAGCCAAGCTGGTGACCTGAGTTTTAGTTGAGATGTTTCAGTATAGTCCAATTAAAAACAGTGCCTTTTCTGAAAAGTAGGTAAGAAGGGACCACAAGACTGAATGCTGGGTGTGCCTGAATCAGAGGCATTGTGCTGTTCAGCGATCAGTGGAATAGTCTCCTCATTCATCACTTCTTCATGAAATGCATTGTAAAGAAAAAGGAAAGCATAAAATACATCTATTCTCACATTAGCATATTGCCAGTGTCATTTATCTTTGGTTTTGAAGTAACATTTAAAGTGAGATAAAAGTCAATAGAATTTAAGTTACTTTTAAGGACACTAATTTATGCTTGTCCTTCTTGCAGAACAAAGAATATGTGTGTCGGGGCCACGACTATGAGAGGCTGGAAGCCTTCCAGCAGAGGATGCTGAGCGAGTTCCCCCAAGCCATCGCAATGCAGCACCCAAACCACCCTGATGACTCCATATTGCAGTGTGATGCCCAGTGTATCCTTCTGTGAACGGGCAAACTCTCCCTGGAGCTGGGGCAGAGCACAGAGGTAGAGCTGGACATGGACAAAACCAGACACTGTCTGCAGCAGATGGTAACTGGTTCGTTGTGGGACGTGGGGTTGGAGAGAGCGGTGACTTTTTATTCGGGGAGTAATGCAGGTCATGTTCCATGTAGAAGGGAAAGGGCTGTGCTTGGTCACATCCATTTTTAATGCTGTACCAACAGCACTGGCACCACGCACAGTCTGTGTCCTTCAGAGTATTCCTGATACCTTCTCTTGGCCAATATTTTGCTGGGAACAGATACTAGTTCCAAAGCACTATTTTCCATTCTGCTTTTTTTTTTACATCAGTATTTTACTTTTTTGCAGATTCCCTTTCTTTAAAACTGCTGAACCCTTTTATACCTTTTATACCAAAGCTTTGAATCTCATTCTTCTCACTGGTCACCTCTACTGGGATTTGGTACACCCAGTTCAATGCTCAGTGCATTTAAGGACGGAACTGTATCACATTTAAGGGGCCTGCAGGGACTTTGGAGAGCTTAGGCACAGAACCCACACTGTGTGGCTTCTGGGAGAACAGCAAGGATACTGTGCGGGATTTGAACCATAAGGACACTGTCAGCAAGTGGGGCCTCCTGCGTGGGTTGCTTTTCCTGCTTGTCTCTCCTAACACACGGATAAAAACTTTCTTTGACTGCACAATTACCAGACTTACAGATCTATGCAGTGACTCCCATCCCAGACAACATAGACGTGCTGCAAATGGACCGTGTCCCTGACCGCATCAAGAGCTTTTACCGCGTCAACAACATCCGCAAGTTCCGCTACGACAGACCCTTCCACAAGGGCCCCAAGGACAAGGAGAACGAATTTAAGGTAGAAGTAGCAAATAAGCAGTGTTTAAGTGTTAATCTCTTCACAGTGAATACTGTCTTGTTATTTTATGCTGGTAGAGCCTTTCAGGTAATCCTGATTTGATAGCCGAAGATAACCAAACCATGGTAACTCAAGTAACAGGTTAAGTCCGTGGTCTGATTGAATACTGTTGAGTCCTGACCTGACTAAAGCATTGTCCAGTTTAAAGGTGAGTTATTTTAGTGCCAGGAGGAATGCATTTGGAAGCAAGGATGGGGTTTTCTTGTTTGGCTGGACTTTTTTTTTTTAATCACTGACACATAAGTCTGCAATGTCTTCTTGGGTCCCATGACACAATTGGTGGTCAAGTTTTAAAAATTAATAGAAAGGTTGAATGTGTTGTTTCAAGCATACTGAATTCCTGGTTTGTTGTTCAAGTGCTTTTCAGGAAGACCTTCTAGAGAACTAATGCTCGGGAGGTCAATGTATTCTTTTCTGAACTTCGCACCCATATAAGAGTACAGAGGATGTGGTTGGGATTCACTGTGTTCCTCACAGCCTCAATTCTCCTTGCAGAGCTTGTGGATTGAACGTACCACTCTGACCCTGACTCACAGTCTGCCTGGGATCTCTCGTTGGTTTGAAGTGGAGAGAAGAGAACTGGTAACATTCATAGTTCCTGTAATTGGGGGTTGAAATGATAAGTTACTGAGGACATGGGATAGGCAGCTTAAAACTCTTTGGGCTGAAATCTTGCAATTTAAAATGGTGTTTACCAAGAATTAAATACATCCTTTTTCTACCACTTCATCTAAATAATTGCTGAGTGTAACCGGGGGAATTACATTAGGTAAGAGTATAATGGAGACAGTGACAAAAGGATGGAATAATTGCATTGCTGCCATGTCTTCAGTATATAGAAGGACATCTGTTATTGCAACCGAGTGATCTGAAATCCAGTACTGCCAACAGTGGAGTTTGTTAATGCAGCTAATTTTCTACAAAGCAGTAAAAACGAAGGGAGCTCACTGAACAATCCTGGAGTATCATTTTATTACAAGGAAGATAATTAATCTCAGTGAAGTGTCCACGGAATTAAAGTGTATTTTATTGCCTTTGAGGTTGAAGTAAGTCCTTTGGAAAATGCCATTCAAGTGGTTGAGAACAAAAACCAGGAGCTGAGGACACTGATAAGCCAGTACCAGCATAAACAAATGCATGGCAACATTAATCTTCTCAGCATGTGTCTGAACGGAGTGATTGATGCGGCCGTTAACGGGGGAATTGCGCGGTACCAGGAGGTGAGCCGGGCTCTGCTTCCCATTGAGTATCACCCTTCTTCAGTTTTATTTGCCTTTCTGTTTCAGTGACAGCATAGCTTAATAAGGTAAGAAATTCTCACGTACATTATCTAAAGATGGGGTTACACCCCTTATTTGGTTATTCTGCATCAGTGCTTGCATAGCCACATGTCAGGAGGCTCCAGGGGTGGAGCTGGGATCTCACATGGAAATAGGTACAGGTGACAGCGGGGTTTCTCAAAGATGACACTTGGCTTACCTGGAAATCCTCACTTGGCAGGTAAAACAGTGAAGCAGCTTTTTTTATACTGCTTACATTATAAATTCATTGTGCAGTAGAGGCTGTGGGACTGGTGGTAACTGACTGATTGGGTCTGGAATCAGGAAAAACCAATAATTCACGCTATTGAACCATTACCTTTGCTGATGGGCTAATTTCAGACTCGCTGTAAACTAAAATGATCTTAAATACAATATGTTATCCAGCATAATCTCTGGCAAGCTGTTACTTAAACGGAGCATTTCAAAAGGTGGATTTAGGGTAAAATACTGAAAAATGGCAGCAGTGGTTCAGGGGTGTGGGATGTGCCTTCCCAACAGAGCCGTAGACAGAACACTCTTCAGGCTTTACATTAGTTGCCAATTTACTCACGAAATTCCTTTAGCTTTAGGCAGTTATGTGAAGGAAACTATAAAATTCAAATAACTGGAAGATACAAGGCTTAGTGGTATTGCTCATCACTGTCACAGGGGGAAACTTGGTCAGAGTCATGATTCAATGGCATCGTTTCAGCTGCCAGGATCATTTTCTCTGCATCCCAGAGTGCTAAAAATTAGGCTCTGCTGTTATCTTAATATATTTAGTTTTCCTAAGATTTTTGGACCTTTTCTTCACATTCTTTGACTCCAAGTTATGATGAAACACCTTCCAGTAAGCAAAAGGCACTTTTTTCTCTTTTTCCTGCAGGCCTTTTTTGATAAGGATTATATCACAAAGCACCCCGGAGATGCAGAGAAGATCACCCAGCTCAAGGAACTCATGCAGGAACAGGTACTGTTTTTCAGGTGCAAAAGAACATTGCTACGTTGTCTGGATTCATCAGCAGTCAGTGTAAACATCAGATCCGGTTCATTCGGAAGCAATGATTTTTGGTAAAGGAGATCTAAATACATTGAAACAAAAAACAAGAGGGAGGTGGGCAAGGAGATCATGACAAGTCACTCACCTTATGGGATGTGAGGTGAAGCTCAGCTGAAAGTACATTAATTTTGTTTTCTCCATTTATTATCCAATAGACATCTTGCTGCGTTTCAAGCCTGCCATTCATTTTTGGCATTTTGAATTATGTCTTCCCAGCAAATTTCAAAGATAATCAGAGGCAGGACGGGTCAGGCTTGAGATTAAAGTGGCAGAGCCACATATGAAAACTTAATGCCTGTTTGTATTATCTGCAGTTTTATTTTTCCATAGTGTCTCCCTGAAACATCTTGGTAGATAAAGCTGCGGGATGCTGTGATGGGAATGAAATCAGATAATCACATCCCTCTTAACTGAAAGTTTGGCAAGATACACCCCATTAAACAATGTGCCCAAATCTGAATAGAGCTACTAGGCCTTGTTCTTCAACAAATCACTGAATTGCATTTCAGATTCCCCATCTGTAAAATAATGCTTATCTCCCTTCAATCCTCAGGAGATGTTTGAAGATTAATTAGTTATTGTTTGAAGGGACTTTGGATCATGTAGGGAATTACATACATCTTAAGCCTCCTATCACTGCTATTTTCTTTCATCTGAGGCCTTATATAATCTCATTCAATCATTAATATTACATGTTTGACCTTTGAAAAAGTGACCTTTAGAAGTAACTAATGAGGAGCAGGAGTGACTGCATGTGCCACACTGCTGCTGTTCATCTCAATGATCAGAAACTTCTTTTAGAAGTCTCTGTTGGCAGCTCAGACCCCACCCCTGGCACTGGGAGGAGGAGTTTCTTTGTCGCAGGGCATTATCTGTGTGAGGGCATGATGCTGTTCACTCTGCAGAGAGAATCTAGCTGGTATTTCTTTGCAGTTGTCTCCTAAGAAAAGCAATGCAACTTGTCACAAATGTACTTGTCTCACACTTAAGTACTTCTTGGAGTAGTATGAACTTGCCAGGACTCCAAGGCTTGCTTAATTACCAGCAGTCTTGTAATGGGCAGTGGCATATTCCTTGCACATTGCCAGAACTGCAGGACAGGTTTCTGTTCTCTCTCTTAAACATCATTTATTTGGGTTTCTGATGTTGCATTTCCTTTTTCACAGGTACATGTCCTAGGAGTGGGTCTGGCAGTCCATGAGAAATTTGTACACCCCGAAATGCGTCCCCTGCATAAGAAACTGATAGATCAGTTCCAGATGATGCGATCCAGCCTGTACCACGTAAGCCAATAGTCACTTTTCCCTTTTTTGAATTTTATGATTAAACATCTGTCAGTCGCAGTAAGGTTCACAAAAGAACTGGGCTGATACAGCATTAATTGAACCTACTGGACTGCCAAATTACCAAAGGAATTCTTGATTTTTGTGCAAGAAGGCAGTTGTAGAAAATATGTTAACATGGCCTTTCAACAAGAATTGTTAGTATTTTTATGTTCTTTGTTGTATCACAGAGCAATTGTAAAGCTTAATTTTCAGTTGCTGTTTCACATAGCAGAAAATTATGTAAGACAGAGGAAGATTAACAGGAGAGCTCTTCAAAAGAAGTGCCACAATTTGAAGTAGCATGAGTGAAGAAAACTTGCCTTTTTCCATGACTGGCTTAGCTGAAGTGTGTTTGCTCTGCAGGAGTTACCTGGTTTGGATAAGCTGAGCCCGGCCTGTTCTGGCTCCAGCACCCCCCGCAGCAATGTGCTGGTGTCGCACGGCCCCATGAGCCCAGAGAGCATAAAGCTGGTGCATCGACACAGGTACCCCCCTCTTCTTCCCAAACATCCAGGGTCTCTGCACACTGTTCCACCAGGGTTCCAGGATCTAAGGAATGCTTAACAGTACTGCAGGAGGGGCAGCATGAGTTTAGGCAGAAGTGCCTTTAGTCTTCCTTCAGTGCTAATTATTGAAGTTGGAGAATTGGGATAAGAAAGTCGAGAAATCCAACTTGCAGCAAATGCTGAACACTTCCAGTTGTGACTCCATCACTTTACTTACTGTAGAGGCAGAAACACAAATCTGCCACTCAGTTCTCCAGACTCAAACTGACTTTGGAGGCCCCAAGCTCTCCTACTTCTGTTGCACAAACAGCAAATAACTGGGACCTTATCTACCATAAAAGGAAAATTGCATGGCTTGTTTTAGAACCCAACTCAATATGAACCCATTTTGAAGGATCAAAATTGTTAACATCATTATTTTTATAATTCTGACCAAATCAGAAGCCAAATACAAGAAAGGCTGCCAAGGTGTTTTGATCAGAACATAAAAAAATGACTCTGTGGGTGCTTTTTCAAACTGAATGCCCATATATTAAATCTGAGATAATGACAGGGGATAAAAATTTGGATTATAAGGACAAAGCAATGTTTTTCGTATCCAGCCAACATTGTTTATTTGAAAAGGCTAATTGTTCTTCTGTGCCTATTTTTCTTATTTGGTCGCTATAGTTTAGCTGGTTTTAAAGCCTGGCATGAAAAGCTGTGGAAAGTTGGTCCATGAATCCAGGATGGTGACATTCTTTATGCTATTAAAACTGAGTAGCTTATACTGCTCCCATGGCTTAGCAGTTCACAAACTGTCTGGGTGATAACATTTTTTTCCCTCAAAATTCGTCCCTTTGTAAAGGCTTTTTTAGTTTTTAGGACAAACTAGTGAAATTTTATAATGTACAGTGTATTTGTGTGTATGGTTCAGAGTGACATAGAAAAGTTCATTCCCTGAGGGAGATCAGGGTGCAGCCTGCACAAATTATACAAATTATATTAATACAGCTGGGCTGTATTAATTTACTGTCACCTACAAAACTGCCTTCAGCTGTAATGCTGAGGCCCAATGCATGCCATAAGGAAAACTGGATTTTGACCTGTGTCTTGTGCTTGGATTCCCTTGGAATGTTTTTTTTTAAGCTGCTCCCACTCATCTTAGCATTAAAAATGAGAGTGGTTTCAGTGTGTTCTGTTATAAAAAAAACAAATATGCACCCAAGGTCGTGACGTGACATTACCCTGGGTTGGGGTTCTGAAATTCAACATCCTATGTACTATTCTGTTTTACCTGTAATCTTCTTGTCACTTCTTTTGTATTTACTCACATTTATGGATTTGTTAGAGCTTATTTGGCCTGATTTTTCAAAAGTGTTTGACATCTAGAGGTGACCTAAAGCAGCAGGTAACTGCAGGTTCTTACTAGTCTGGAAAAAAATCAGGCTTCACAAACAGGTTCAAAAAATAATTCTGCCCTTGCTCTGTTCTCTTTCCAGCCCACTGAACTTGCTTGGTTCAGTCCGACACTCCTCATCCTCTCTGTCGTCCCACACCTCCAGTGAAACAGGAAACCTGGTTATCCTGACAGACAGCTCTGTGGGGGAGACTGCTGAGGATATGTACCACATGCAGGTACAGCTCCAGCGCAGCCAGCAGCGGTGGCTGGGAACAGCACGGAACACGCTCCAGAGGGTTATGCTTAGGAGCAGTACATTTTACCTGTGCACATGCTTGGATCTGTCTGTGATTTTTTTTTCAAAGAACTGAATAGGTAGAATCTAACATTATTCAAGAAAGATGACAGTAACTCACTAGATTAACTTTGGGAAGAAATCTGTGTTTGTACAGTGACTGCGATACTGCAGTCCAAGGTCACCCTGCTGCTTTCAGAAAGTGAGATTTTTGTCCCATCTTGTTTACCTGCCCCGTTGAACACGTGCAGTTAGTGCTGCTCTTGGGTTGGGGAGGTGGAACAAGTCCCACAGTCCTGGGTGCAGGTTAACAGTGGCCTGCACTGAATCTGGCCAGAGGCTGCCCAGGCTCATTGGAGACAGGTAAATCCCTAAGGCATTGATCCCCTCGGGTGTCTCTCAATGGTTTCTCTGCCTCCTGCAGCTTGTGTACTCTAAACCCAGGTCCTGAGGCTCAGTCACCGATGTCTCTGTTTTATCCTTGTCCCAGGCTAGTCCTTCCACCTCCAGCCTGAGCTCCACTCACTCGGCACCATCCCAGATGATTAACTCTGCCCCTTCCAGTGCTCGAGGTAAGCATGGACAGGCCCTGGTGGGGGGCACCTGCAGGTGTTCCCTAAACCTGGCAGCCTCGCTGACTTGGGGGTCAAACACCACCTACACTGACATCTAACACTGTTTCTCTTTTGGAGATGAAAATGCCTCTTCAATACTTTTTCTTTACAAACGGTTTAATTCTCCGTTTAAGCATTTTTTCATCGGTATTTGGAATGTATCTCTAATACATGCTGGTTTCAGGCAGTTGAATTTCATAATGATTTCCATTGTTCCACCATAAAATTGTGGCAGGCGGTTTAGAGGAAAACAAGAATAGTCCTCGGTACAGTACTTAAAAGAGAGATCATGAAGACAAAGGCAAAGAACTCACTTTAGAAGTTTAAAGAAATTATGACAAAAAAGGACTTGAGGCAGTTTAGCAGAAACATATGTATACAAAAGTAGAAGTATAGGATGAATGTTGAAAGATATGAATTTTAAATACTAGAGATAAAGAAGGGCTTCCCTGCTGGGAAATTCTTGAAGAAAGGAAAAATATAAAGCAGACTCTGGGGTGCTCATATTGCCTTTGTGTTACAGTAGCTGGTCTTGATATTGCTAATCATTTTCTTCCCCAGCTGAAGCAAAACCACTCCATGTGATCTCCTGACTTTCATAACTTCTCTTCAAGGTTTCGGGTTTTTTCCTCTCATTTTGGATTCTCAGTTGCAGGTTCTACACCTCTTTTCACAGGCGTCTGAAGAAGGTGTCCAGGATATAGTCAGAGATAGAGACTGATATTTAAATCTTACCCCTTTTTCCATATAGGGGAATTATTTGTCTCCTGATGGACAAGGAATATGGAGAAGAGCCCCTTCTCTCAAGCAATCTTGGGACTTTTTTGCTCAATCTGCCAGTAAAATCCTAATTGACTGGCTGTTGTTATGACACAGACGCAGCGAAGTGATTTAATTGAGGGATCAGATGGAGTAGGAAGGTTAGAAGTGAACATCTTCAAATACAGGCAAATAGCTGCACTAATGACCATGGGCTGGAAGGAAAATGACGACAAACAGTAAAGTAACCAGGTGAAACTGGAATCAACAGGAAAGGGAAGATGGAACTTAGGAGAGGGCTGTCATGGTCAGGAAGACGTCCCTAAGTGGATGTGCCTCAGCTGGTATGTGAATCTTTTGGGGGATCTGAAGGGTTTGGTGCTGTACTGTTTCACGCTGTTTTCCACTTTCGAAGTCCAGCGACAGGCTCACTGTGACAGGCTGTGACAGGCTGTGACAGTCTTTCTGAGCCTGATGACTGCACAGCATCACCAGCTCCCCTCTTTACGGTATTATTCACTGTTGCTTAGAAACCAACATGATGAATGCTCCAAAGGATCTGGGCTGCTGGGTGAGCCAACAGCACCTCCCAGGGATGGGACCCAGACAGATTTCAAATGGGAAACCGTAAGAGAAGTAATGAGTTTGAAAAATATTTATATAGCCTGTGATACAACGTTTCTTCTCTGCTGTTCTGTTCACTTTTAAATTAGGTGAGCACAGCAATTCAGACATTACCCACTCGTGGGATTTCACTTCTAGTAAGGTCCCAGATGCAATCTGTGTTTCCCAGTGTGCCAGTCACTGTTCTGTTTATTACAACACTGCTGTTGGGAATGGAGCTGTTCCTAATGAGAAAAACCCCTTACACTTAAATTCTACTGTGGTAATGCAGCTGTGTTCTTCTCCTTGGTGATTTTTCCTTTTGTTTTGTTTTTTAACTGGGTGAATTTGATGCTTGTGAAAATGAGACCAGTATCACTGGCTGGAGCAAGGTACTTCACAGACATGACATGCGCAGCTGTGCCAATGCACCTCTATCACCTCTATCCTTTTTTTTTTTTCCTTTTTTTTTTGGTATTTATTTATATTCTTTTTAATTTAGCGCTGGTGAAAGGTGCTGGATTGACACCACTGGAGGCTGAAGCCCTCTATTTACCCACAGAGCAGATACAGCATGGGCGGCAGCTGTGCAAGTTCCCCCACGCTGCCCCCACCCATGTGCCTCATCTCTGTCCTGGAGGGACCACCTCTAGAGGTGAGAGGATAGTTCAGTCTCCATGACCCATCCAACCCTTGGCCTTTCTGCTGAGACTGCCAACAAAGCTACAAGAGTCACGATGCTGCAGCTGAACACTTGTCAGATGGGAAGTGGACAAAGGCCAACAATTAATTTCATAAAGGCCACCTAAATTTATCAGCTTAACATCTTTGTCGCCTGTGGCTTTAACTTGAGCATGGTCGGGTAGGATTTGTAGGGTTTAGCCTGATTTTTAAATGCTTCTCTCATTTACTCAAATGATAATGCAGGTACTTAGACCACCTTCTCTGTTTTACTGCAGAGTCCTTTCCTGAGGAGGTGGGTATCTTTGTAACACAAATTAGCTCCATCAGCGACCAAAGGAAGCCATGGCCTTTTGTATTAAGAATCCATCAGGAATTAAAATTGTTCTCCACTTACAAAAAATTACCCTTTTATGGATCTTTAAAACAGCAACACAGGTTGCTTGTCCAAAGAAAATAACAAAGCTATTAATCTAAAAAGAATTTGTAAAGGATAGTCATCAGGAAAGTTGATCAAATATTTGATTTTTATCACTGATCTTTAGAATAACAACACAGGTGATTATTTGGCTTGTCCAAAGAAAATAACAAAGCTATTAATCTAAAAAGAATTTGTAAAGGATAGTCATCAGGAAAGTTGATCAAATATTTGATTTTATCACTGAACTGCAGCGTAAGACATCAAAATTTACATTAATTATGATATACACAAGTTACAGCAGCAGAAGTCTTAAATAGAACTGAAATCAGAATACTGTAAGAATTTGCTAATTCTGTGCTAACAACAAAGACATTAGTAGTTACTCATTATTACAAGTATCTGTCTCTCAGTTTTCACCTGGCTTGACCCTTGAGTAACTTCTTCCCTGTCAGGGAAGCACCACTGTTGTTGTGTAAAAGGTCAGTAAGAAATTCAGTTCAGTTTGGCTTCATTTGAGGTGGCTCATGAGGCACTGCTGAACTTTACTGGAGTTAAAAGATTACACAAGCCAGGGTTCAGAAAGCGAGAAACTGTAACTCAAAAAGGCCCGGAAAGAGCTAGGAGTGAGTTAGGGTTTGTCAGTAATTTAATTTAAAATACAGTTGAGAGTCCTCCAATGCACTCAAAAAGCAATTCCCACTGGACACTTGACTGGCTTCTAAAGGCATCCCTACTGCTTCCTCAACACTGGCCCTCGTTAAGGTGTAGAATATGAGTCCTGGTGTCTTACTCAGCACTTTGCAAGAATCCATATACTTACATTAAAACCTCTTTTTAAATCAGAAAAGTTACGATTTGGAGCAGGAGCAAACTTTTCATAACAGTAAAAAAAATGATGAATCAGGAGAAGAGATTCAATGAGTTTGGAGTTTACATTAATGTTCCTTTTCATTCCTTAAAATTAATACTTATCACAAGTGGGTTAACATATTTATAATTAAAAAAGCAGAACTACCTCTGGTTTTAACACAGGTTTTCCTTTCTCATTAGCAAGTACCTACAGTGCTGCACACATCAAGTGCACCAAGCTACGTGCTAAAAGGAGTAAGCCCTGGCACATGCTGCAGTGTTTTATTGTGGCCACTGGCTGCTCTGGAAGCTTTAAAAGCTTTTTTTGACTTTACTTTTTAAGTTTTGCCAGTCCCTGAAAGGAGCCATGGTTATTGTGCTCTCTATCTGTCCAAAGCAGCAACACTTAAATTTTGTTTGCATACTGGACACTTGGCATAACCTGTTACCATTTTTATAGCTATAGTTAATTACAGATTTAGGGTACCAAACAGCAGAGCTGTTTTTTAAACTACACTCTGCCAGCACATGTGAGATTTTTCAGGTCCTGCAGTGCAAGGTCTTTTGAAGCTGTAATCTCATATAAACTGACAGCACATAGAGGTGGCTTGCATCTTTGATATAAAAGAGCAAGGATGACAAGATAAATAAAAAGAGAAAAGGTTACAGTGTAGGTTGTGCTGTGCTGTAGTTCTGGGCACACCTAAAAGTTCAGCATCTTTACATTTGTCCTGCAGAACAGGACTATCTGTGACCTGCGAGGAAAAGACTCAGCACAAAGCGTTAACACCGTGTTCTCCAAGCTGATGTTGTACATAAGAGCAAAAATGTCGTCTAATTATGTTTCTGTTCTATGTCTGGGGAGAAAATGAGTTCGGGACTGGAATGCAGATACTCTGTTCATGTCAGAGTGGGGGTGTAGATTAATCTGGCATCTGCCCCCCAATGGAATTGTTGCAATTGTAGGACTTTATCCTGCATTCTGCTGGACACATTGTTCCTTCCACTGTGTGCTGAATATTAGTCCCCAAAACTGCATGTTTGCTTTTGCTGGGGTAAAAGCTGCATCAACCAGCACCAATGCCTTTGCTCATATGTTGGAGTGCTGTCCAGGTAATGTGTGTGGTTGTAGAAGTTTGCCAAAGGGGGCATGTATTCCCCAAAAGCCGGCATGGCTCTGTAATGCGCTGTGTGCTGCCATCTGTTCAGTGCGTGTTTGTGACGCAATCAAACAATCAGTGCAAATTACAGCTCACTTCAGCAGCTTCACAACATCAATTCCTGCCTAATATTGTGCATCCCAAGGGTTGCGTGTATCAGTAGTGTCAGACTTTAGGACGTCACTAATGAGAATCATTTTTCTGGCAAATCCATTGTCAGCTGTTGCACATCGGAAGGCGTATTGTTATGTGGCACTCATCTTGAAGGACATGAGTCCCAAGTAATTCCACCTGCCAGGAAGCTGTTACATGAAATACCCCAATATCTTGAATGACAATTATACAGATAACTAATAGATAAATCAAGCTTATTATTCCTACTATAAAACTCTAAGCATTGGTAAATGTCTGGTGTCATCAAAGGGCTCAGTACAGCATCACAGTAGTAATCATCATTACAGCAGCATTGTAAGCAAAGTGCCTCTCACATTTATAGAATATGCTATTTATTATTGGGGTTGGTTTGCTTTAACAAGAGGAAGCTGACCAAGATAGCACCACTTAAATGGCAACACTTATCTCTATCCAGAACCAAGGAATGAAGTATTTACCCATAGATTTCTGCTTTAACTGAATGGTGTATCTCAAGCTTTTATCCCTTTCTCCCACATTCAGTCCTAAAATGCACAGTTTTATGGGTTTCTGTAACTCTTTACAATACTTTATGGGGCAAGGGAGCATTAGGCACAGCCACAGCTGATTCCACACAGATGCCCACTTTTTTTATGTTTAAAAGGAAGCACTTTGCAACATACAACTAGGGACACATACATCTTACACACCCTACGTGGAATGTCCTTAATTGTATACAACAAGCCAGTTCTTACTCCATCCTCGTGCTATGCACCCCACCAACAGTCAGCTGCTTAGTGGGCTCGGCACCATGTTTCCTTGAGTCCTGTGAGCTCATGCGTCCGAGCCGGGTGCACAGGAGGACTGAGATCCCTGGGCATGCGGACACATGGCTGTTGTTTGTCCCGTGTACGTGATTTTTCTCACTTGTTTACAGGCTCTCCCTCTCTACCAGATAAGTACCGCCACTCTCGGGAGATGATGATGTTGCTGCCAGCCCACCGGGACCGACCGAGCAGCGCCATGTATCCCGCAGCTATCATGGAAAATGGACAGGTAGCAGCTCTAATTTCTTCTCTCTCAGTTCAACCACCTGAAACTGTGGCTGTCTTTTTGCTGGCTTTGACCACCTTAACGCTTCCTATTTTAGTTTTGGAAAGCACAGCAACTTAGGATTGTTTTCAGAGGTGACGCAGAACTTTTCCTATTAATCCACCCCGGAGGCAACCACTGTGGCAGCTGAGTGATACAAATTGTAGTGACAATTAAAAGAGCAGATATGTCCTGTGAAAATGGACTCACTTCTCAACTTTATCCTATGAGCCCTGGTCCATTGCAAGTAGTCACACCATTTTATTTATTTGTTTAGAACCATAGCCATCCATCCTGCAGTCTAGCCTCCAAGTTGACTCTAAACAACTTTATGGTGATTTCCAGCAGTATCAAAAACCATGAGAGGCTGAAATTATATACTGAAACAGGATCTCCAAAAAATCTGTGCCCTATTTCTCTGGACAAATTGAAAAGTGTGCCCACAGTTCGCCCCAGCCTGCACTTTTGAAGGGAATCTCCTGATCCTGCCCACTTATCACACTTCAGTTTGTACTGGAGAGCTCTCTCAAAGCATGCAAAGTCAATGCTCAAACAAAACCAAAGATAAGCTTCTGAGGGCAAACGATGTATTCCAGCTGCTAATGGGCACAAGGCCAGGCTAGAGCTAGTCTGAAACAACTCCTCCAGAGAGCAGGAACTGTGGGCCCTCAGCACTGTTACACCCTAGAGATCTACTCGCATTGCACTGCAGTACCTGCCAATGTAGGCACAGCCTAAGGTTCCCAGGGAATCTTCAGTTAAAAAACTTCTTTGCTTGAAAAAAAGGAACAGAAAGTCCCCATGTTGCCCCAGCTGGCCTGTAACTTTTTTTTTAAACTCTTCTTTGCTGACTTTCTTCTCTCTTAGCCTCCAAACTTCCAGCGCGCCTTGATCCAGCAAATGATTGGACCATGCAAACCTTGCAGTGATCCCAACCTGTCTGTGGCTGAGAAAGGTAACTCCTTTTCCTGCTCAGCATGCATGCTTGCTAAAATATTATTCCTCTGGTCATGCTACAGCAAGTAATGAATGGGCTTCTACATATCCTGGCAGAGTGCATTTCTCTCACACTTTTCTAATTAACAGTTTAATTAACTGGGCCTTCTGCCAACCTACCGTCATTTCAGAGCCTTCACAGAAGGGTGGGGTTGCACAAACCTCTCTATTTCAGAAAGCTTTCTGAGTTTAGCATTTTGTTATTGAAACAATTCCTGCAGCCTTTGTCAAGCAAACTTGGAAAGCAGCAAATGAGAAGTTATCCAAGAAGAGACCAAGATTTGGGCCATATTTTTTTATTAATGTGATATAGTGGTTTTAAATACACATTTATTGCTCGAAATACAAACATTCCTTGTAATCCCTCTCTGAGGCAGTTTTATATTTATTTATCATTAGGAATATATGCTTTTTAAACTCATTGCTTTGAAAAAAACAGGCAGAGTCCATGCAGGGGAAAAAAAACCTGAAAGAGGAGAAAGAATTTGTTTGGTGTAAGAGAAAAGGAGCAGCTTGTGAAAGAGGTGCCATGGACAGAGCGATGGGCTCAAAATTACCTGAAAGGCAGCATTCTGAAAAAGCAGAAGAGGCCAAAATTCCTGAATCAAAATCTGAGACAAGGAGGCTGCCTAAGCAAGCGACAGTCATGTATGGCTGGGGAAAAATGGTATCTTAAAAGCTTTTTAAGGCCAGGAAAGACCACTGCAACTCTCTAGTCTGACCTACATCATGCACTCAGATTTTTATCTTTTTGTTTCAGTAACTGTGCCAGAACTAAACTAAAAAAAAAAAACCCTCCAAATTTTATTTCAGAATTTCTAATAAATCAGAATCCCCTACTTCAACATGAGTGGTCCAGATTGAAACCAAACACCAACATTCAGTTCTGAATAAATGGCAGAATGATTACTTGATGACAATAATAAGTGATGACAGGAGAGTTAAGACTGAGGGGTGAGGGATTAAGAGCTCCAGCGTAGCCATGTTAGTTTGAACCAAACATATGACAGAGATGGTGAGATCTTTGTACTGGACAGGAGAACGATCTGGAAAAGGAAGATAGATAAATATTTACTGTCTGTCTAGGAAAAAATACTGGAATTGTATTTGTGGGTGATACTATGCCAGAGTGGGGTATTCAGTGCCAAGAGATTAAAGACAGAATCCCAAGGAAGCCACGAAAGACACAGGTGACGTTCAGTGGGGATGGTGAGGCAGGAATCCCAGCTCTTGTGCCCGGCTGGTGGCAAAAATGCAGTTCCAGGTGCTCCTGGCAGGCCCTGAACCCTCATCCTTCCTTGCAGTCAGGATGCCATCTGCCCTGGCTTTCGTTAGCACTCCGGGCCCTGGCTTCCCCCACCCCCTCCTCGCGGTGTCAGGAGTTCCGCTGGTAATTCCCAGTGACAGTGGTGACTTCAGTCACCCGGGGCAGAGTGGATCAAATGCAGCTTCCCCGCTAATTGAACTTAGCCACCGAGCCACCGAACAGTCACAGAGAGAGACACGGGCTAAGTCAGAGCACTGGGAGCTCCCTGCTAAGGTTCTTCCCTGAAGCATTTTGGCTAAAACACTGGTTTTAACAGGCAGCAGCCACTCTTCAAAATCATCTCACCTTCTTCCAGCACTCCTAAATACTCAAAAGGCTGTGAATGAGGGAACACTGAGAAAGCATAAATGGATTTTTCTCTGGGGTACCATGTGTTCTTCTTCACATTCTCATTCTGCATTTCGGTGTTAAAAAAATAAAAGCAACAAGCACAACAATAGTTTTATAGGCCAAGCAAATCAGGTCTTCTGTCCTTTTCACTTGATGCTGGGATATGGCAGGAGAGATGAGCAAGGCTGGCACTGCTGTGCATCTTGTCCCTCTGTTTTAGCTCTTTGACACCAACTGAAGTAGTACAAATTAGAGCACTCTGGCGTCTGTACAGGGAAAATCCCTTTGGAGGTGTATTACTTGTATAGAGAGGTAGGCCCTGGTTTGAACCTGTTCTCTGTCACGATTCTTAGTGTCTTCTTCCTATGCCTTTCTCAGATTCTCAGGCTGAGAGTCTCTCTTTAAAAAAAAATTTACTTTTTATGGGGTTTGTTCTGTCTTATGAAGCTGTCACTTTGTGATCGTTTTTACTTTAGGGAATTTTAGGCCTTGGGGAGCCTGTGCTCATGCGAACTTATGAACTAGGGAGAGCAAAAAAAAAAAGGGGGAGAAAAAAAATAAAAGAAACCTTTCAAAGTCATTTTAGAAAGAAATGCACCAAAAAATGGCTGCAGGCATTTTAATTAAGGAGAAATCCTCTTCAGATGTCAAACTCCATGTTTATTTCTCCAGGCTCCCATTTTACAAACTGAAGATGGAAAAAGCTATTTTTATCTCAGTTTTCTTTGACAGGTTCAATTAATTACCTTTTTTTTTCTTTCTTAGCTAATCTGAAGAAATTGCAGTTGCTTATTTGTTTTTAAATAAACATACAACTATTGCATGTCTCTTCTCAGAATAAAACAAGTCTTGTTTGGAAGGAAGGAAGGCAGGTGCATTTTAATAATGTTCAAGGTTGACAGAATTCTCAAGATCTTGAAAAAGGTTCATGTTCATGTCAAGAAGCAGCTTTTATTTCTATGAAAAACCAAGTCCACGAAGATAATAATCACTCTCTGTTAAATGCAGCAAGAACTGCTCTCTCTATACTTCCTGATTCACAAAGACTTGATCTCTTCAGGAGACTTTGTAACACAAGGAGGCCAAACTGTTCCCTTTAAATATTTTGTGATCAAAGTTCTTGATCAACTCTGTAGCTTAGTAAATTGGAGCTTTGAAGACATTTCTTTTGCAACAGATTGAGGTGTAATTTCCTTCATGTCCTTTATTCAGTCCTCACTGATCCTGTAGTGCAGCCACAGGCCGTCCTGTGTTTCCAGAGGGTTTTGCTGTGTTCCCTTATCACCACTTCCCACCAAGCAGGACAGCTCATACCTGAGATCCAGCCACCGTTCCATTGGTGGGATTTCATTTTTACCTCCACACTGATTTGCAAAAAAACCTGCCAGAGTCCTACTGTTCTTCAGATTTGCTAGAAATGAGCTCAGGGATGGAGGGGAGCTGGCCAGACTAACCCTGCGATCACCTAACTCTCACTTCCTTAACAAAGCATCTCTAAACTTAACACGCTGTAGCCTAGACTGCTCCTTTCTGTGCTTCCAATCCTGCCATTCACTGAGTCCCTGGAATCTGTCTCTCTGCTGCTGAAGAGAACACTGGGAAGCCAGGGCTGGCCCCACAAACTCCCTGTCCTGTCACCCGAGTTACATCTGTTTCAATCCTTCAGCTGTGCCAGCAGCACCCAGTAGCTGGAGCCTGGACAGCGGAAGCCGAGAGGCGCTGCCATTCCTGTCTGCCCACGCTGGGAGCATCCTGGCCCCACCAGTGCCTCCCCGAAGCCTGCCCCATGGTAAGGACATGCCCAGCTGCAAGAGCCTGCAGTCACACACGTACAAATCCAGACCACCTAAAAGCTGACTGTAGCCTTTCCCCCCCACCACTGTAAAAACAACCAGAAACAAGAACCCCATAGTCTTTCCTGGTCTGCTAGGTTTTCAATTTTTTTTTTCCCAAACCTTCAAATTCTTGCAGTCCTTAAGGAATGTGGACTTGGTGTACTTTGAGACTAGAGTTAAGTGTGAGAGTGCTGAAGCTTGGTCTGGCTTCCTACCAAGGACCAACTTCAGCAGTAATTTAAGTTTACAAAGCTATTAAATGAAATTTCAAATGTTCATTGTTTAAGAGCCTGTTGCCTTGCCATGAGATCCTTGATAATGGAGCAACGAAGAATCTCTCTCTGCACTTAATTTTTCCTTAGCAGCCTGTGTGTGACAGATGCACTCCGCAGTATCCATCAGACAGGCAGCCCTAGGCTGGAGTTAGCAGGGTTTGGAGCTGTTACCTGGCATTACAGATCCAAACCCAGCTCTGTGGCTGCAATGAAGCAGCACAAGTCTGCGTTTCTGACCCTTGTCTCGTTCCAGGACACTACTCACTGCACTTTGATGCCTTCCACCACCAGCTCAGTGATGCTCCTCCGGCACTGCCCGCACGAACGTTGCGCAAGGTAATGGCAGGAGAGCAGAGAGGGAGTAGGACAACAATGGGCTCATGAAAGGAATCCTCCCTTCTTTGCTCCCACCAAGCAGCTTCTGAATACAGAAACACTATTTTTAACATGCTAGTAACTCGCACATGAGAAAACTCACTGAAAGCTCTTAACCTATTCCACAGCTGAATGCTGTAGAAATAACTTAGGGGTTGTAGAGTCTTCCCTTTTCCTATTTTGCACCATATGCTGTGATTTCAGCACCCTGATCATCACCCCAGCTACTGTTGCTCTAACAGCTCTGGTGTTGTTGAGTGCACTTGTCTGCCCACAAGTGGTACTTCCATACATGTAAACCAATAATCCTTGACATTTTGAACACAAATGGAACTGTGCAATTGTTAACAACGCTGTCAAAAGCTGAAATGGGGATCAACACACAAGATACAGCATTGCCTCCTTTGTCAATTTTAACCTGGTTTTGTTTCTCTCCAAACAGTCCCCTCTTCATCCTATCCCTGCATCGCCCACCAGTCCGCAGTCTGGTCTAGATGGCAGTAACTCCACTTTATCCGGCAGTGCCAGCAGTGGTGTCTCTTCCTTGAGTGAGAGCAATTTTGGACATTCTTCTGAACCACCTCCTCGCACAGACACCATGGATTCTGTGCCCAGCCAGGCCTGGAACACTGATGAAGATCTAGAGACACCCTACCTCCCTGTCAGGTACAGTCTCTCTGAGCCTGATGTCCTGGAGTCACTCAAATCCCAGCCATGCCGAAGCCACTCTGCTCCATCTGGAGTCATTCCTCAGGACGCCATGGACCCTCCTGCTTTACCCCCCAAACCTTACCACTCCCGGCTGCCAAACATGGAGAACGAGGAGGGGATGATAATTGAAGATGATGACAAACACCGCCCGTTGCATCGTAAAGTGTCCCAACCAGTGAGTGGTGGAAAGGAAGAGCAGGCCAGGGTGGCATGGGAGCACGGCATCAGTGAGCAGTAGGGACAGCTCCTGGTACGCAGCTGGCATTGGCATTCCAGGTCTGGATACGACAGAGAGAGAGCAGGACTCGGAGAACAGCAAACCGATTTTCTACTGCCGCAAGGTTATGTCTGAAGCCCACAAAAGCAATTGGGCCAGCATGGCAGGTTGCTGCTTTCCTTTTTAATTTCTTTTTACACCTTTCCGTTATGTTTTTTAACTTTCTGTGCAGTGGACAGTTTCTTCCTTCTGCAGTTTCTTAACCACATCATACGGCATACGAGCCATAGAGACTTGCAGAAGCTGAAAAATACAATTTTAAGTGGAGGGGAAAAAGGGGGGAATGTGGCAAGTTGATTTTGAACCTGCTTTCCTCCCAGTTCTGAGACGCACATGAGTAGAAGCAGTTGCACTAGGGACATATTTCTTTGCTGTACAGAATTGAAAGCTCATTGCTGAAATCAGGGATTCTATGAACTGTCAGGCTGGAAGGTGCATGAGCTGCAGGCAGTGGAAAGATGGCAATTCTAAGAAGAAATTGGCTCTTTTGAGAGCAGGATTGTACATATCTGTGCAGTGATCTCCCTGCATTGGTTCATAGGTGCTGAGGCAATCTAACCAGTGCTGATGCACTGATCTCCAAGATACCATTTCCAACAAACTCTGCCTCCTTTGTTTTTTATGTACTGTTTCATTTCTTAAATTTTGCTTTCACTGGCTAAGCCAACCTGCTTTCTCATGGGAATCGTGTTATTCATCTGTGCTACAGAATGAGAGGAGGTTGGTAGCTACTGGAGCTCCAACCTCATTGTAGGCCTTTCCCATGCCCAGCTTTGGGCAGGCTGTTGACACCAGCATTTCTATTCCAGATTAAAACAAAACCAACCAAATTGAGTTTCTCATGCCACAAGCTGGTTGGTGACCCAGCCAGTAAAGAAAAGGTGGCTTAAATGCATCATATTCAACAATCCTTGCCTCAGGGCTGAACATCATAATTCTCACCAACTTCCATCACCCAGGAGCTGAGATTCATTCCCTGTTAACTCAATATCCTCAGTCCTTCCCAACAACTCACTGCAGCTGGTGTGCAGAAAGAATCTCCCATCTCTCAGAGCAGACAGAAAACACCCAGAGTCGAGCAATGCCCGGTATCAAGTGTACACCCCAGAGTCAGGGACCTTAAAGGCAACCTGTAAAGAACAAGTGTTTGTTTCCTCTTTTGCTTCTTTAGAATGTGTAGTAAGAGCTGCTGCTTCTCTCTGCTGGAAGGTTGATTTCCTTTTTCTTTTCTCCTCAGGCAGCAATGCAGCCTTTCCCCATCCCATGTTTTTTTATTGATAAGCTCCAGAGAGGGCTAAAGAACATTGAGGGGGACACCAAGCCACACCACACAAACCAGAACTGTGCAGAGCTGAAGACAGTACAAGTCTATGAACACAAAACATGCCTTTTAATCAGTACTTGCACAGTTCAGGAAAAAAAAAAATCTGTGGGTAATATTGTTCTTTACAAAGAAAAGCTCTTGGTTCTAAGAAACCTTTTATTCCTGTTTTCATACTTTTCAAGAAACTTTCAATCAAGATAGTATCAAATATTTAATGTTTTTAGATAAACAAGCCACCTTCCTTAAAACCCTTTCACCTGCAGACTGCAAAGCACACTCCATAGGATGGAAACAGCCCTCCCTCTTTCCTACCACTGAAAAATCTGAAGCACATTCAAATAAGACCTTCACCATACAAATTAGTGCCAGGAACAGCACCCAACTTACATCTTGAATTCTTGCCTAACTGCTCGGTTTCTCTTGCTAAAAACAGCATAAAGAAGCAAAAAAGGATTATTATAAATCTTTTACAGGTCACCTTTAGCACTACCTCTAAATACAGTGACTGGGCAGAGTACATGGTTTCTGAACTGGCTAAAGATGGTCTGGCTGTATAAAGTCTGGACTCAGCAGTTGTATGAAGGGGACTTTAAGAGGATTTGTTTGTTTTCTTTCTCAAGCTCTAGCCCATGCAAAACTACTAAGTTAAGGATTTGTTTCTTAAATGGCCAATTTGGCTGGAACAAAGTCTCTCTTGCTTCCTCTATTTTGTTACTAACACAGGCTGCTTGTAATCATTTTATCTTTCACAATTTAAACAATGATAATAAAATCTGGCCTATAGTGGATGTTTCATCTTTCGCAGGAAGGAGAGTTTTCCAATGCTAGGACAGTCTTAAATGTTAACAAACCAAGCTGGATCTCTGGTATAGAACAAATGTAGGAAAACAACTGATGTTTTCAGTAAAGGTAAGTCAAGGTAATTCCTTAGAAAAGGGTGAAATGTTTTCACATATGCTATCCTCCAATCCCACTGAGACTCTTCCAGTGAAGTTCTTAAAAGAACTAAGTTTTAATTCCATCTCCCTTGCCCCGGTTTCTGGTTTTTTTTCCTGGCAGCAAGACTAAAAGTAGTAAATGTAGTGACTTACCGAGCTTCCTTAATGTGAAAAACCAGCAGGTCTTGCAAATAAAACTTGGCAGAACTGAAAACACAATTACCATGGGACTGAGTCCCAGGCAGCTGGAAAACCTGCCCACCAGAGCTCTAATCAGTCTCCGAAAATGCCTCATCCTGCTCTGATTAGAGACCTGGTACGACAGCGGTGAGTCCATCTGGGGAGTCTGGAATTCCTGTGTGTTTGCAAGGGTTCGACGATCAATCAGGTGATGTATACAAATACCTAATTTATGGCAGGTCCACATAAAGAAGGGTGGAATAAATTGCTGAATTTACCAAATTTAAGCCTTTCTGGAGTTAAATTTCTGTTATTGTTCTGATATCTACCAAGTATTCTGTCTCCCTTTTCAGTGTTTGCCTTAAAGGGGGCAGAAGATAGAAAGACTATTATTAAGATTTTGTGAATCTTGGAACTAATATTGCCTGGAACTACTGTTTCTCTGTAGGGTGAGGTGTCTTTTAGCATAGTACAACTCCAACGTCAAGCTCAGTCCTGGAGTAGGTGGAAGCAACAGCAGTTGTTGCACTTGCCCAACAGGATTTGAAGATTCCTTGTATAAACCACAGCTACAGGATGTTTTGAACAGGACCTTGACATTCTATACCTAACTCTAATTCAAACTTCAGTGTACTTGCCTTCATTGGGTTTTCTTTGCATAAGAAAATAGCATGTGCATTCCTGAGAAAAAAATTGGTGGAATTCTGCTATAAATCTCTCCATCGTCAGTGTACCTGCTGGCCCCACCTGAAACAAAATTGAAAAGGAGCTACTGTGGTAGAAGAAAAGCAATTAAACCAATTTCTCTGAATTATTCTTCCCCCCCCACCCCCAACAGTTGGGTTGGTTTTATTGCTGTATGCAAGACTCAGATCCCTTTTCGTCTTTTCCTCTGTTTGGTTTTTAGCTTACTTACCCTTTTTTAGGTAAGGGATATTGCATATCCCTTCTGTGGGAGTATCAGCCAAAACTGGGGAGGCTGGAGAGAGCAAGAGCCTTTGGGAAACAAATTATGTGATATTTAAAATTTCCTCTGATCATGCTTCTTTGTAAATACCCCCATTTGAATGCTGTGTATTTGTACAGGAAATTGAGCAAAAAATGTATAGATTGTGATGTCTGACTGGTATTCTGCCCTGTAAATGTGTTTTTAACCTCTGGCATTCTGTGCTTATTTAAAAAAAAAAAAAAGGCAAAAACCTCTAACCACTTCTCTTTTGTGTATTCATGTTTAAAATAAAATGAAAACAGCTATCTTATCTATAATGGAAATCAAATTCAAAAGGAAAAAATTAATTTGTACAAGTGTCCTAAAGGTACTTCATTGTATATATTGTGATAGCATGTTTCCAGAACCAACAAATAAGTGGTGTGAATTTTAGATGTAAATATCTGCCGTTTGTTTTGGGTTCCTTTCCCTTACCCATTCACTCGACTGCTGTGATGTGGAATTAAAGATTAATACCTGATATTAAAACAGTACAGCTGTATGGTCATTGCTGTCCTCGAGGCAGGGCTATCCTCAGGCTGCTCCAGACCTTCACAAGGGACAAGGAACAGCCCTCACTTCCCACCTTTGTGTGAACGAGAAAAACGGGGGGTAACCAGGAGGGTTTTGTGTACGGTGAGGGAACGGCTTCCATGTTACTCTTTCAGCTGACAGTGTTATTTAATACAACTTCTGGAAGCGAGCAGGGTACATCCCCCTCCTGGTCCAGTCAGGTAGATGGACAGGGCACTTGCAACAGCCCCAGGCACAGTTTTGGGGCAATACTTTCAGAGACAAAGGGACTGGGATTAGCTGTCCCCCAGGACATCTGCGGAGTGGCCGTGTGCCACTTAGTTATCAGCTAGGGTTAAACCACCACTAGCTCACTGCCACAAAGATTGCTGCTCTTTTATTGCAATAGTACTTAAATACTGATCATTTTAACAGAATGTATGTGAAAGAATGGTAGTTAAGACATGCAAGAACACAGGATTTGGGAATTCAGAGCTGGGGTGACTTCTACATGTTCCTAATCTCAAATCTTCTTCCATTACCACTAATAAACCAGGTCAGTGTATAGGAGGCAAAATTACTTGCTTCATGGCTTGACAAATCAACAAGAAAACTTCTGAAACCTGTCTCAAAAGACATTTAGCAGCAAGTCTGATTCTTCAGCGGGCCCCAGGACGTACACGGACTGCCGAGGCCACCTTTGCACATAGCACATACAAATACAGAGAAGAGAAACTGTAACAAGGTACTTCAGTGCATCTAAAATATCAAAGTGTGGCTTAGCTAAAATGTTCACCTGAGGCCTGAAGAAGTTTGTATCAGTCATAGAACAGAATCATTGAATCATTCAGGTGGGAAAAGCCCTCCAAGATCACCAAGTCCAACCTTTAACCAAATACCACTCTGCCCTCTAAACCATATTGTGAAGTGCCATGTCCACTTGGTTTTTGAACACTTCCAGGGACGGTGACTCTACCATTTCCTTGGGCAACCTGTTCCATTGCTTAACCATCCTTTCAGTGAAGAAAGTCCTAATAGCCAACCTGAACCTCCCCTGGCACAACTCGAGGCCATTTCCTCTTCTCCTGTCGCTTGTTCCCCGGGAGAAAAGGCCGACCCCCACCTGGCTACAACGTTTCAGGCAGCTGTAGAGAGTGGTAAGACCTCCAGCCTGAACACCCTGGTACCCTCAGCCACTCCTCCTAGGACTCATGTTCCAGATCCTTCACCCTATCTTCAATCAGACCCTTTGAGACTGTTTCTAAGACAACTTATTAAATCTTAGTTAAGTAAGTTTTTTTATTCAGATAAAAACTATTTATTAACCAAGCATAGGAAATAAAAACTGTGTTTTGGCACAACAGAAGATGTTTGAAGCCCTCAGCTTTAAACAAGAGTTAAAAAATACTCTAGTTTCTACTAAAACCAAGAGAACAATTTTTTTTCAGTGCAAGTCCAATACTTTATTTAGGCTGCCACTAGTCAGATTGAAATCTAAATCCCATGTCCAAATACCTCTCCTTATCTAAATAAGAAAACTTCAGCACAGTTTCAATATGTGACTTGTCCGACTCAGTATGAATTTCATTACAAAGCTGATAAGACGAGAAATTAAGCCTCTAGAAATGCCTCTAACCTGGCTGATAAAAGATTCAGCCTTCTACACCCTGTGCATAAATGTGCCTCCATTTGTAGATGATTCTTAACAAGCCACGGACACAGAGACACAGTTCACAAGGCAGAGCTCCGAGCTCAGGTGTCTTAAGAGAAGGTTCACACACCACTTCTCCCTTTTGATGGGCTTTACTGTCAATCCCACATAAATTAACCCCAAATTTGGAACAGTAAATCTATTACACTTCATCTTCTGTTCAGCATTCACTCACAGCAGTACTGCATTTCATTTTCCCAAACTGTTTCCCCTCCCCCCTGACAGAACTCACTTCTTTGTCCTCGCAGCCCAGCACCCGAGGCTGAGCCCCTTGGTCCCCCGCAGGGCTGTCAGAGATTTGTGTTCTCAGACACAGAGCCAGCACAGCTCCGGCCCCCGCAGCAGCCAGGAACATCCTCTCTTTACCTGCACTTCCCAACAGCTCCAGTCCCCACAGACCCACCGAGCCAAAGCGACTCTCCTGCCCACTCCATCGGCTGACTAGCCCAGAGCAGAGAAGGTTCCAGGCAGACCTCAGAGCACCTCCCAGTGCCTAAAGAGAGTGGGAGAGAGACTTTGGACAAGGCCCTGGAGTGATGAGGACACAAGGGAATGGCTCCACACTGACAAAGACCAGGGTTAGACTCGATATTAGGAAGAAAAAACAGTGAGGACCAGCACAAGCTCTCCATCACCCAGGTCTCAGACAGGACAAATCCCTAATGCTCCAGAGAGACAGATCCTGGAGGGTGATGGAATGAACAGAGCCCCAAAAACCTCACCATAGATCAAAAGAAGCACAAAGTAAAACGCAAGGAATCCATTCTAGCTGCTAAAACATAAACTATAAATAAAAAGAAGAAAAGAAAAAATCAAAACGAGTCCTTGTTCTTCCTCAGACCCATTTGAGGATCCCATATTGAAATACAGAGGCTCATTTCCCAATCCAAAACCAAACAAAATCACTCCTCTCCTGTTCCATAAAAATGTAAAAAATTCCTATTCTGTTTGAAGATGTTTCATAACTGCACTATTTTGGTAGGTTAACTCTGTCCTTATCGTGAACCTCCTAAATTCTCCTAATGCCAAATTTAAGCCCTATTTCTAACTAATTAAGAAGCCACTTCACCTCACAGTTCTTTTGGCCACTATCCTGATAAGAAACAAGGGCACTTTAAGCCACCACTTCTCTGCACAGCTAAGTGGCTTCAGTGGACAATCAGCGTGTTTAGAAAAGCCAATAATCTTCCTAAAGTACGCTGATACTGAGTAATTCTGGGAATCATTATGGACTGACTTAATAATATTAATACTGATCTTAATAAACACATTTGGAGAGGTAACAAGATCTAGAAATGTGCAAAACCACCTCTCCTAATAAACACATGATGTACTCTCACTGGCAATTAGTGTCCTAATTGCTGCTCACCTGCTGTGACCTTTGCTGAATCAGGTGCTCCTCCTCCCCACACTGCCTGTCTCACCTCGTCAGGCTTATCACTTGCACCTGATGACCTGCAGGAAAATTCTGATTAGGCACTGCCCCACCAGGCTGCCTCAAGAGCCTGCCTGTGCAAGAGAGCCCCCGTGGAGCTCCGTGGGCTCTCTTGCTGTAGCACAGGGCTGTGAGACTTTGCCTTTCCCTTCTCTCATTGGGATAATATCCCACAGATGTTAACACAGATACACAGAGTTACACGTAGAGCCGCACAAGGAGCTATCAGCAGGTATGTGCTCCTCTTCCAGCTTCAAGGGGATTTCAGTTATAAACTCACAGGGCTGGGGATTGTTGAAGGTAGTTAACACCACAAACTGTGAGGGCTTTTGGAACAGATTCATAAAATATTCTGAGTTGGAAAAGACCCAAAAGGATCACCAAAGTCCAACTCCTAGCCTTGGCACGGGACAATCCCAAGAATCCTGCCTTATCCCTGAACAAAAGGTGATAGGCCCAGTGACTAAGATATTAAGGTGGAATTAAAGAAAAAAAAAAATTTCTTTCTGCAAAAACACCCACCCAAGAAGCCAGAAATAAGTGTACACAGGTTGCTATTTTGACCTCTCAGCTGTCCCAGCTCAAAGCATCCAGTCCTTGTACCTCCCGGGGTGTACCCAGAGCCACCCACGGGGGGTTGTGCCCGTGCTGGCACTGAGCCCGTCCCTGCCGCTGCCACCCCTCACGGGACACCCATCCCACCTGCCCAAGCGGCTCCTCTGCCCCGCCGACCCCTGAGGCACCCACACACAGCCCCACCAACTCCACGCTACTCGGGAGCCTCGAGCGACTCCTCAGCCTCACCTCGCGCTGCCCGATGCCGCCCGGCCACGGCCGGGACACGCGTGGAGGGCGGAACCTGCGCCCAGCCCGGCCCCGCCCGCCCACAGGTGCGAGGATCTGCCCCTTTCCAAGATGGCGGCCGCCGTCAGGGAGCGCTCGCGAGCGCCCTTCCCTTAACAAAGATGGCCGCCAAGGGGGCGGGGTCCCGCGCCGCGCGCCGGCGTTCCGCCGCATCCCCCCAATCAGCGGCCGCCAACTCTCCCGTGGAGGCGGCGGCGCGGCCAATGGGAGCGGAGAGCGTGGCGGCCGGGCGGGGAGCGGGCCAATGGGGCGGCGGCGGCGGCGGCGGG